>BJCO01810538.1:0-14931 GCA_018326465.1 Flaveria floridana
CCAGTCTCGATTGATTCCCACAAATTAGGATCAACTCCATTTAAGTATATCTCGAACCTTTGCTTCCATTATGGGTAATCATCTAACGTTATGAGCTTAGGGCGCTTATTGTGATTACCAACTTCATTTTCCAGAAGCAATGGATTTTGGATCCGTGAATCCCTACCGGCAGTGAAAGCTGAGTACTGATCTTCCATTTGTATTAACTTTGAATTTCAAACTTAAACATGTTCACACGTGCGAATGGAGAGGTTCGAATAGGCCAAACGTGCGATTGAACAATGTGGATGGTTCAATCGTGCGATTGAACAATGCGGATGAGTTAATCGTGCGATTGGACAAGGATGACTAGACAATGCGAATGGAGTGTTCAGTCTTATGATTGGATGGGCGACTGAGTTCAATCGTGCGTACGGGATGTGCGATTGAGTTCAATCGTGCGATTGAGTCAATCGGGCGACTGAAGCTGCTCGTTTTTGAAAATTCGAAGATTTTTGATATTATGACTCAAAAACACGAGTTTTCAAGAAACCTAATCTGCCGTATGCCGAAAAACATGAACTTTTTGATCTGGAGACGTCGAAAACACTATTTTAACCAAAATGATGGTGTTTTTGAATAAAAAACGTGATTTTACACCAAATCGATCGAATCACACACAAAATCAAGAGCCAAAGCTCTGATACCACTTGTTAGGATCGTGTACGTACGGAGTACTAACTGATTCTGCGCGTATACCAACTCAAATAGTGCGGAATCTTATTTGATTGGCGATCCAATCAGTGAGAACGACAATCTGATCAATCCTACAATGAAACAAATGTTAAGAACGAACAAGAATTGATCAGAAACGAAATATGAAGTTGGAATAATGAACAGAGGCACTCTGGACGGCTAGGGTATGTAGATATTCGAAGTGTTATGTTTTTCCACGAATTAAGTGGTATTTATAGGTTTGGAGTCTTTATTCGTGCGACTGAACCATTAGTATGGTTCAATCGTGCGATTGAAGCATATGATTTAGTCATACGCACGACTGAAGGTTCAGTCATGCGATTGATCCAATCTTATGTCTCAATCGTGCGACTGATCCAGTCTCCTGGTTCAGTCGTGCGACTGGTCCATTAGCATGAAGTGTTCATGCGTATGGTCCATTAGCATGGTCCATTCACATGAATACTTCATACGATTCACAAACCTATATAGTTAGTTCACTAAAAGTTATCACACACCAAACAATAAAATATTAAACATTATAAGCATCAACCAAACATTGTATTTCATTCATACCCATTAAATTACATGTATGTAAGACATGAAAGACATTTTACATTGAGCTCCTAAACTAGGTACACATGTATCAACAAGAAAGTTACCATCCTTAGTCTTTAGATTTAAATCAACCCATGCCCAGCCTATAATTCTATGATGATGAAGATATAACACTCAGTGAGTACCATGAGTCTCTCTTCTCCTTCCCAGCTCAAAGAGAGATAAGTACTCCTGTGTCCCCTATATCTAGCCCACATCATCCACCCCCAACTGAGATGGATCTTCTTAAAACTATTCAGGAGATCCATATGGAAGAGGCTCTCACTTCTGAAAGTGATTACATCATTAAGACCTCAACCATGGCAACCCAGCCCATTGACACTTCAACTGAAGTTGTCAGTGAGCAAGGGAAAACCAGCAGCCAAGAACAAGATACTGCTGATGAGGCAGAAGACTTTGGTCCAATTATCTCATCCCCCAGTAATTCTTCTACTAAAGATGAGGGGAATCTTAGACTAAAAGTGAAAAAACTTTCCAAAACATGCACTTATTTAGTCTCCAAGGTTAGTCACTTAGAATCTCAAGTGACTACCTTACGAAGAAGGGTCAATAATCAACAACTTGAGATTTCGGATCTCAAGGAACAACTAGTTATGAGACCTTTTAGAAGGATTCAACTACAAAGACAAGAACCTGAGGATGTAATTGACTTAACTTCCAGCTCACCTATGCAAGTGGGTGATGCTACCAAAGAGGGGGAGGAAGTTGTTACAATCACAGAACCTGGGAGTCCTTCTCAGGGTAGGACATTAAGGACTCACCAACCTCACTTGCAATTGTCCAGACTCAGCAACCTCCTCAAATTCATAGTGATGTAGACTCACTTATCTGGAGTTTATTTGAGGAGGGTATACCAGGGCAATGCAATACCCACCTTTTAGAGCTGTAAATGAACTATATGGGTGGAGGTATGATGATGAAAGAAGAGTACTCATACTACATAGAGTTCAAGGACAACAAGAGGCCTTTAATTTTCAGACCTTGAACTACTATGATAGCCTTTCTCTAGTCAATATGCCACCTACCAACCCAAGTCAAAACAGGCAAGCTGACATACTTGCTGAGAGAATTCAAGACAAGATCATAGAGGAACTAAGATATAGAAGAAGACAATTGCAAGCAGGCAATATCATTGGTCAACTGGATGTTGAGGTGGACCCTAAGATTAGCTTCGAAGGGGAATCCTTGACTGAAGGCTCAGTGACTAAACCTGTGAGTATTGTCACAGAGTCAAGCACCCCAACAACATCCTATACCCTTAGTGAGGAACCAGTTGGTGAAGGTGCTTCACAACCTCTCTCTGGCTAGAGCCTGACTGCTGAATCAGGCAATGAAGGCCAAAGCTCTCTCCACCCAGAGTCACCAAGGTCTATGAGTGACAAAGGGAAAAGGAAACTGATCTGAGGAGATTAAGGAGGCGGAAAGAGAGAGGAAGAGGAAGCTAAGGGGAGAGAGTTTAGCTGGTTCCTCAAGCTTCGTGGAAGCTGCAATCAGGACAGCCCCTAAACCAAAACTCAAAATGATGAGTTGAGGGCCGCCAGATTGAACTATTAGGAATGAGAAACTATAATATTGATGAACTCATCTCTCTTCCCTTAGAAGTGTTAAATGAACTGGTAGACTTAGAGCTGACCAAAGAGAGAAAGGAGGCAGAGGATGCAGAGTTGCTCCTCAGAATCAAACAACAAAGAAGACAAAAGAGACTATACAAGGATGCTCCTCCTCTCTCCCCAGTTCATGAAAGTCCTGAAAGAGAGACTATGGCAGCTGAACCACCTCAGGTAGACAGAGAAGCTGAGAGACAAAACATGATCAAATACCTGAGTGCCACAGTTCTCTACCAGGCATCTACACTTCTTCCCCTCTCTTCTGAATACATTGAATTTGAGCATCTTAAGCAACTTGAACTACAGTTCTTAAATGAACAATAGGCTGCTAGGAGAAAAATAAGGGAAAAAGTTGCAAACTCAAAGGCCATCAACCAAAAGAGTCAAAAGAAGTCTGCTGACAGACAAAGGATGATGAGCTTCTTGAAGCTGTATGGATTCTCCGAAAGGAGGCTTGGTCCAATGCCTCTATCCACTATGAATGAGCACATTATGGAGATCAAACAAAAGATTAAAAAGGGAGAGATTATGGACTTGCATTCTCCACCAACCCAAGTTCTTCCTAAGGTTGAGGTTAAGGTTGAACCACAGATAACACAACATGGACCTTCAGCTGCTTCACAGCCAATTTCATCTTCTGATCCATAACAAGGTTCTACTCTCTCTCCTTTAGAACCTATAAGAGAAAAGGACCCAACTGAGAGAGACAAAACAGAACAACATGGTATTCAAGACCAGCCCTGTCAGTTAAACACTCCAAAGAGGAAGAAAAGGATGGATGCAAAGAAAGTAAGCAAGAAGAAAAAGGCATCCACTTCCAAACCTCGGGATGAGTTAGAACATCCTAAGGAAGTGCAACAAGAAGCTGATCAACCAACTCCTACCATAGTACGCCTCTTACAACTGGAAGACCCATCCTATCATGGACTTTTGCTGCTAATCCAGACAGATGATATGTCATCAGAGATCAAGGTGGTCAAGATGTCTACTTCAGGAAAGAAATACTTGATCTACCTCTGCATAATCTCCATGACATGAGAAGATATTATGAAAGTCTAAGGGATCTTGACCAACTGATGAAGAAAGGAATGGCCATGATCCTAATGAAGATAAGCAACTGAAGATCAACCTTCTCAGTTTTGGTAGCATCAACCTAGGGGGAGTTTGTAAGGTTTATATAGAGGCTGATGCAACCAAAGCAACCAAAGGGCTTCCTACATGTATGCACCAAAGTACCAAGTAGAACTGATACGGAAGTTTTATACTTTGTATGAGAATTATGCTAAGTATAAAATCTTCCGAAGCCAAAAGTTCCTACGGACGCTTTATACTCAGCACAAGAAATATTTTGAAGTATAAAGTCTTCTGAAGCCAAAGATCAAATCTTCCGAAGACAAAGATAAGCTCTTCCGAAGCTTCAAAGACAAAGTCTTCCGAAGCCTAATGAAGTGAAGACTGATTTCTTCCGAAGACTTAGAAGAACATGCTTATTCTGATGTACTTTTACAAAAGCTAACCAACTTTCCGCTGCAACTCTGAAGACTCACCAACTTGCATAAGTTGGTGAAAAGGTCCATGCTTTTGTACCTGTACATTAACATCTTTGTCTGTAACTTTCTACTTTATGTACTTTTATCCTTTTTGTATAATATTAGGATGTGAGCTATGGCATGCATAGTCATTAGTCAAAAGGCAATCTGCCTTTTGACTCTATATTGATTTTGTTGTCTTTCAATGTTCCAACTAGATTTCCAAGTATGGCCGGTTATAGGGTGTAGTATAAAGTATCTTAATGTCTTGTAACTTATTTCTTATGCATTGTAACTCTTGTAAGAGAACTTGAGATTAATATATATCATCCTTGAAAACCTTATATATATTGTCTTAAGTTCTGTCTCTTTACTTACTTGTGTTCTTTACATCCTAACTCTTAAAACCACGGTTTTGTATTTGATCTGTTAAATGCTCTAACTCATTCCCCATTGTGAAACTGATTGAATTGACTATCCCTTAACCAGTCCTACAATGGATAAATGAATTTCGTTTACATGAAATGAATTAGAATCAAAACTTAATCAAATGTTACCAAACAAGGTTACACCTAGAAACTTTGTATCAAAACTAAAACCAAAAAAAATCTTAAACACCTACATACTAACATAAACACAATCTTAGCCTTAAATCTCATTTCATTAGGAAGCTAAACAACGTGATTAAGCACTTAAGCATTTGACTAACTGCTAAATCAATATTGAAGATTCAATGAGCTTGAATCTTAGGATTCATCACGTTCTTGACCTTGAAATCAAAATTAAGATGGGTGTATGTGTACGAATCAAAGAACAAAGAGATGGATAATGATAATGTTATGATTTAATTGATGTTGATAAACAAATTACAATGAGAATCATATATGGATGATGGAGATCTAACCCACCTAAAGGAGGAATTCTCCTTGGGTGGTGACTCATACCATGAGAAACACACACACAAGAACCATACTTTGTCTAGTATTTGTTTTCTTCTGTTTATCAGCTTGGTCTCTGAACTCGTACAATGAGATCTTCAGTCTGCTGTGATTATGATTTGGAAAGCTTCAGTTTATCCAATTGTTGACAACACATTAGTACACAATGAGATCGATCATATTTCCATAAGTCATCCGCATTTGTACATAATGCATCCACATTAGTACACAATGAATCCGCATTTGTAGACAGCACATCCGCATTGGTGGATAACACATCCATATTTATGGATAGCATATCGGTATACATGGATAACACATCCGCATTTGTGGCAAGGCAACCACATTTCTTGCAACTTGGTTGTCTCACAGCTCATCCATATTTGTTCTTGTAACAAATGCAGATATGACTGTGTTTGTTGTTGAGAGCTGCCTAAACAAGTTGATGATTCAATATGATTTTTGTTATTTAATGATTTAGAATCCCCAACATATTGATAGAATACAAGAACAATTACATAGTCATCTTAAATCAGATCGATTAGAGCACTTATAATCAAACGGATTTGGATACGTCTTTGATGAGCAGTAGTCAATCTCTTTTTCTTCAATTTCTTCATTATTTTAATGATAATCTTGTTCAGTTACATCGGATTTTAAAGGAATAATCTAGTGAATGATTATATTTCTTCAAATCGTACCAATTAGAACAGAACTGATGAATTTTTCTTCTTGATTTTAGATGAACAGATGGGAGGCTTAAATGAACAAATGCTCTTGAAGAACAGGGACTTTTGTTCTTTATTTTTGTTGTTTCTTCAATGTTCTTGATATCGTTAAAGATGAAATTAGATCTGAAACATAGATGAATCCAGCAACCAACAGCTTTGATACCATTTTCTAAATCAATATTTCATATTCAATGAGTTTGGATCTTAGGATTCGTCACGTTCTTGACCTAGAAAACAAAATTAAGATGGGTGTATGTGCGTGAATCAAAGAACAAAGATGTATATAATGATAATGTTATGATTTTATTGATGTTGATAAACAAATTACAATGAGAATCATAGATGGATGATGGAGATCTAACCCACCCAAAGGAGGAATTCTCCTTGGGTGGTGATTCTCACCATGAGAAACACACACACAAGAACCACACTTGCAAAAATGCACTAGTGGGTCTATTTATAATATTCTAATAATTATTATATAAGAAACCCTAGATTTGACTTTTGCTTTTGTCTAACATTGTCTTGTTGACTTTGTCTTGTATTTGTTTTCTTATGTTTATCAACCTGGTCTCTGAACTTGTACAATGAGATCTTTAGTCGGTTGTGATTGTGATATGGAAAGCTTTAGTTTATCCAATTGTTGAACCCAACACTAATCCTAGCTTAATGGCTAAGAAAGTCATTAATACCATAACTTGCCACCTAGCCAATCCTTCCACCCATCATTTCTTAACCCGCCACCTAAGCACCACCATTAACACTAATCACCTCCCAAAACCGCCACATAGCTACCTTGCCACTAACCATGCTCCCAAGCCACCACCTAGCAATACCATTACACTAAGCATTCATTAGTAATTGCCATCTATCCTAAGTAAGCTAAAAAGCAAACCTATAACAACCACCTCACCACTCTCACACTAGGCATAATGATGAACCCTTCCACTACTACCTCTCGGCCGATGGGTTCACAACAACCATCATCACCACATAACACCACTCTCTATCTCTCTCGGCTTGCTATCCACAACCACAAACAACCTCAACCAAGAACCATATCTCTCGGTTCACTCTCTCCTACTCTTGGTTTTCAAGGATTCCCGAAACTCACCATCATCTTGTTTCGGTTTTCTTATCATCATCACCATCTTTGATCATCTTACTTGTGATCCAAGGAGCATCATCCTCACCCGATTATCAAGGAAATCTAGCAAAACAAGTTCTTTAGTTTCTTCATCAAAATAAGGTTAAATCTCCAAAACACATGACTAACAAGTTCAAAGGGTTGTATGTGTTTAAATAAACATATAATCAAACTCTTGAAGGTTAATCATCAAGAATACTTACAGGAACTTATGAACACGTGATTTTATTTCAAAAATTAGTAACAAATGGGATTTAAGAGTTAAAAACTTAAAGGTTTTATAAACCAAGGATTTAAACAAAAATTACAAATTAAAGAGTTAAAAATATTAGTTTTCTTGATAAAATTAGATTAAATACTTAAATAACTGTGATTATGGGAATAAAATTAGGAAATTGTTAAGGAATATTAGAAATAATAATCTGTAGGCTTTGATGTAATAATGTTGAGTAGATTAATTTATATAATTAATGCAAGGAAAAGAAAGATGTTGGTGCTCTTTAAATATTAGCATTAGTCATTTGTTTCTTTAAAATAGTATAGGGACTAATTTGTAAATATATTTCTTTGTTTTCATTCTTTAGTATATATAGGATAGCATGTGTATTCTTGCAGATGTTCGAGACAGTTAGACTT
This sequence comes from Flaveria floridana, assembly GCA_018326465.1. NCBI lineage: Eukaryota > Viridiplantae > Streptophyta > Magnoliopsida > Asterales > Asteraceae > Flaveria > Flaveria floridana. The sequence goes on from BJCO01810538.1 coordinate 7,921, forward strand.
TCTATTATTATTCACCTTACATATTGTATCCATTTGCAATTACTATCAATGAAAACAACTATGTTTGAAGTGTTTGCTTGTGTTTGATTACTTTGTGTTTATATTGATCATTACATTACAATATCATCACAGATCGATCCATTTTGAACTTATCAAATGGTATCAGAGCTTTCGGTTCAGTGATAGAGCTTAACATCGACATTTTGAGATCTGTGAATCACTTTAATCTGTGATTGATAGTAATTTGATCAATTAGTTGTTGAATTCAGTTGTGTTTCATTATCACAAACATGAATTGAATCACAATTTGGTGTTTAATCCATTCAAATCTGAATTTTCATCAGATTTGTATGTGAAAGTATGTTCTTCAAGTTTGAACTCAAATTCAATAAAAAAACCTAATTGTTATTGTTAATTGAGAGAAATGATGATTGAGGATTGATAATCGATCTATATACTACCTTATTGTAAGTTTTTAGATCAATTCATCAAGTTTTGAAGAAATTAAGAAGATCAAGTTGTTATGAAGATGATGAATTAGGCATCTGAAGTGTGAAAATCAACTAAAATTTGCCTAAGTGTTTAGGCACATAAGCATTGTTTAGGCGCATTGGCGCTGTTTAGGCATTTTAGTTTTGGACGTTTTACCACTGTTTTGGGCGTTTGAAGACTGTTTGAACTTCCTAAATTTTAGGCGCATTACAACTGTTTGGGCGTTTTGACCCCTAGGCATTTGACAACTGTTTAGACGTCTGACCACAGTTCAGGCGTTTTACAACTGTTCAGGCGCATTATTAGTTGAGCATTTTGGAATTCGATTAAGGCATTCCCTTAGTGTTCAAAGTTGGGCGTTTCACAAGTAGTTGGCACATCAGAATTCAGACTTTTCATTCAACACTTAGAACTTTTTTTCTAAAAACTAAAATCCAAAAATATTTTCATTTCTTTATATTTACTTCAAATTTTAAAAACAACAAAATCATATTATATTAATTCAAAAGTAAAAATGCTTAAGTCTGAAGATTCTGAGAATAGGGTTCCAAAGTTGAAGAACAGAGTTGATTTCAAGAACTGGTCTCTCAGACTAAAGCATCACTTGAACTAGAGTTGATACTGATTTGTGGAAATCAATAGAGAAAGGACCACACATCCAGTCACTTCTGATGATCCTGATAGAGGAATTGTATACACCATGGACTCTTACGAACCATATGCTGAGGATGGTCTTATGGGTGATGATTTAAAGAAGGTCAAGAATGATATAAAAGCTTTCTCACTGACGTGTAAGGGTTTACCTTTACATGTTTTGACAAGATTGGAGAGTTATCAAACTAGATATACAATGTACAAAGCATTTAAGATCATCTATGAAGGTGGTAAGGAGATTCAAGATCTCAAAAAGTAGAAGCTCAAGAGGCAACTAGTGTTATTTGAGCATTTATCTGGAGAAACTATCGACCAGATGATGAAGAGATTTGTTCAACTTACTGCTGAAATGTCAACAGTTGGGATCAAGAATGATCTTAAAGGTCTTAATGATAGACTTCTCAATGCATTTCCATCTTTATGGAAGCAAACAGTTACACTATTAAAGCATACTGAAAAGTTTCCTATGGATCTTGATCTTCTTATTGCCAAAATAGAATCTGTTGAAATTGATAAGAGTTCTAGGAACAATGACAGAGATGCATCAACATCTCAGTATAAGTATGTTGCTTCTTGTGCAAACACTGTGGAGAATGCGTTTCTTGTTAAAGATGATGTCACTCTAGAAGATGAGGGTGATCTGTTCGTTGGAGCTGGTTTCTTCACAAGTGCTCTTGTTTATACACCTCAACCTTAATCTCCTCCTAAAGCTCAAACTACTAAACCTCAATCTGAGACTCCATCTTCTAACTCTGTTAAATCTAGCAAAGTTAAAGATGTCATTAACATCCTTTTACAGGATGATGAGTCAAAAACTGCTTTTACTGCATTTATGGCAAGTTTTCAAGCTTATCAAGGAAGCCATTTAACTCAAGTTGATCTAATGTTGTAGGATTTGTTTAAGATGGATCCTGATGATGTGGAAGAGATGGAACCAAACTGGCAGATGGTGATGATTGCATATAGAACTTAGAAACACTCCTATGTGAATAGGAACTACAAGCCAAGTACAAACAAAGCTGTAGGTCATGACAAGTCTAAGTCAAGGTGTCTCAACTACAACAACTATGGCCACTTTTCAAGAGAATGTAAAGCTCCTAGGAATCAAGGAGGAAATGGCCAAGCTAGTTCTAGCAGTCAAAGATTTCATCAATAACAGTCTCAAAAAACATTTCAGAAGCCTTATCAAAGTCTTCCCATGCTAGATCTAAAGGATGAGACAAAATCAGCTGAAGAGCCAAAGAAAGCTCTTATTGTGAGCATCAAAGATGGTTATAACTGGAGTGCATATGCTAAACTATTTACTACTGATCTTACTTCCAGTTTAGCTCTTGTTGCTAAAACTCAGAATGAAGACAGGTCTGCAGATTGTGATCCTAAAGATGACGGTGATTTAGATAATGATGATGAAGACTATGATTGGATTGATAAATCTGATCCAAAGCAAGACTCAGAGGAAATTGCTCTCATGGTGCAATCTGAACAACCAAAGATTGAACACTCATCATTTGATTCTAACACATCCACTTCAAGTTATCTTAAAATTCCAATTGAAGTCAGAGAAAAAATATGCACTAAAGCATGTTTTAAACAAGTTGAGCATTACAGAACTTATTCATTCAAAATTTGTGATAAACTAAAACAAGAAGAAATAATGCACAACAAATTGAAGAATGATTATAAAATTTTTGTTAAAAAGATCATATCTCTTCAAAGTTCATGGAACAAAACTCTAAAAGAACTTGAAATTTTAAAAAACAATTTGAAGAGATGACCAAAAATCGTGAACAAGAGAAAATTGCTCATGCTGCAACTCAGGTTGATCTTGCCAAGTTAAAAGTTCAAAAAATATTGTTAAACAATTGGTGAATGGAAGAAAAGATAAAGATAAAACAGGTTTACGTTTAACACATGAGCCAATGCCTAAATCAATTTCAAACACTTTACCAATGAACTTTAACACGCATGATCATTCACCTAAAAATAAAGCAAAACTAAAAGCTTTTCAAGAGAAGAAAAAGAATGAGCAAACTAATGCAGAAAGTGAAGAAGAAAAGATAAATGTTTAGATATTTGAGGAACAAGACTCAAAAAAGATTAAAAATGGTCATGCAATAAAAATTAAATCTTATGAACCAAGATCAAAGAATAAGAAGATATTTGTTCCTAAAGGATCTCATGAAGTTGTCACTGAAAAATATGAGCATGAAAAATGTGTTAAAGAAATTGTTGAATCAAGTGGTAAACAAAATTTAAAGAAGAAAGAGAAGGCAAAAGAAGATGTCATTACATCTGATGATTCATGTGCTTCTTAAAATGCTAATGAATCCCAAAGCAATACACTATCATCATCAAAATCAAGAAATCAAAGAAGGATAAGGAAAAATACCAAAGCTAAAACCTCTCAAAATTAAGATCAAACAAATCAAATTAAACCAGTTAAGTTTGTCTCTGCTGGTACTTTTGACATGAACATAATTCCTGAAATAATATCAAACCCTAAGATCAAATCTACCTCTAATCTAAAAATAAGTTCGGGTCCTAAGACTTCCACTGTAAATAAAAGATTTGTATCTAAAGAGTCCAAGAATATTATAGATGATCAAAAACCAAAACCTAAATCTCAAAAGAACAAACTCACAACTCCAAAACAATAGTTTAACCTTACTACTCCTAAAACAAATCAAGGATCAAATATGGCATCCACATCAAAGGTTAACAAACAGTTGTTTAAATTTCAAGAAAAGTACTGTGATATATGTGATATGTACAATCATACACTGTTGATTGTTTCTTTAACAGGTACTGTCATATATGTGATGTGAATAATCACTTAACAATTGATTGTTATTTTAACAAGTACTATGCTTTGTGTGATCAAAGAAATCATAATACTGAGGATTGTACTTCAGAAGGAACTCTCCAAGGCAAGGTTATGTTAACCTATATTTTTAAGAAAATCAAAATCATGGTTTTCAAAGATTAACAACACAACCATCCTTAGGCTTGAGGTCTCTCATAAGAATCAATTCTGATTATGATGAGCCTTATGCTGTGAAATCAAAACAATATAACTAAGGCAATTTCATTCCATGATCTGTGAGAATGAATAGTGGCAGGTTTAACAAGCAAACGTTTTCTAAAAATGCTTCAACTTATCTTGATGATGATCTAGAAAAAAGGTACAATGCTTTAAGGATTAAGCAAAATAAAGATGATCAAAAATTTTTTAAAAATGGAATTGAGAAAACAAAATATAAAAAGAAGCCTGATTTTAATAATCTTCATTTTCAGCAGTTTACCGTCATTGATAAGTTTGGCAAGCCTAAGACCATCTCGGCTTGGGTTGCTAACTCATCTTAAATTTCTTTGATATGCAGGCACACCCAAGAAGACCTATTAGCACGTGGTATGTTGATAGTGGGTGTAGCCGGCATATCACAGGCCATCATGCCTTCCTGCAAGATTTCAAGATGAAAGATGGTACTTGTGTTGCTTTTGGAGGTGATTCGGGTGGTAAGATCACAGGAGAAGGAACTGTGTCAAATAGGATTATCAGCTTTGATAAATTCAACTATTACGCTCAACTGACCTTTAATCTTTTAAGTGTTTCCCAAAATTTGTGATAAATCTTACTCAGCTTTATTTCATGACTCTTTTTGTTATATTTTGTAGCCAGATTTCCAGATTAGCAAGGAACGGGTAGTTGTTAAAGCTGTTCGTGATCGGGATGTATACAAACTAGATATGTCTCAAGTTGATCCTTTTATAGAAACAACTTGCCTTATTGCCAAAGCATCAAATGATGAAAGTCAGTTTTGGCATAGACGTCTCGGGCATTCAAATTTCAAGAACATGAACAAACTTGTTACAAGAAATCATGTTGTAGGCATTCCCACAAAGAAGTTTGCTAACGCTGATCATTGCACAACTTGCTTGAAAGGAAAGCAACACAGAGCGTCTTATAAGCCCAAGCTGATAAACTCAAATTCTAAGCCTCTCCAGATGTTGCATATGGATTTACTCGGTCCAACAAATGTGCAGAGTATTAGAAAGAAATCTTATTGTTTAGTTATCATTGATGACTTTACAAGATTTTCTTGGGTTTTCTTTTTGCATGCTAAATCTAAAACAACTAAAATACTAAAAGAGTTTATCACTAAAGTTGAATATCAATTAGAACAAAAAGTGAAAATCATTAGAAGTGACAATGGAGTAAATTTAAAAATGCCAATGTTGACATGTTTTGGTAGAAAAAGGAATTGCTCGTCAGTTCAGTGCTCCTCGTACTACATAACAAAATGGAGTTGTTAAAAGGAAGAACATAACTTTGATAGAGGCTGCACGTTCCATGTTAGCAGATGCAAAGACTCCAATCACTTTCTAGGATGAAGCCATATCCACAACATGTTTTGTGCAGAATCATATATTAATTGTGAAAGATAAATAGAAAACTCCATATGAGTTGATGTTTGGTAGGAAACCTAATATATATTTTCTTAAATCTTTTGGTTGTCCCGTGTTGATTTTAAATTCAAGTGATCATCTAAGAAAATTTGATGCAAAATTTGATGATGGATTTTTCATTGGATATTCATCGGTTTCAAAAGTGTTTAGAGTTTACAACTGTAGGACGAATGTTATCATTGAAACATTAAATGTTAAATTTTTAAAATTCATTTCCATCAGTTTCAATGGTCTAGTTTGGTTATTTAATTTAGATTCATTGTCAAATTCTTTCAATTCTAACTTGTTTGAAATTTCAGGTGAAAAGAAGAAACAAAGAGTACATCTAGGATCTTTCAGTGATGATTCTGATTCTGATAACATGGATGATTCAATCCTTGATTATCCTTTCTTTTCATTCATCAAAGATTCTATCTTTCATTCTAAATCTAATAATCAATCTTATCAAGCTCGAAATCCTCCAAATTCTATCTCAATTTGTTCCTAAAAACATCACTAAAGCTTTAAAGGACAATAGTTGGATCAAGGCTATGCAAGAAGAGTTATTACAGTTCCGCAAACAAGAAGTATGAACACTTGTGGATTTACCGGAAGGAGAAAATACCATTGGCACAAGATGGTTGTTTAGAAACAAATCAGATGATAGAGGAATTATTGTTCACAACAAAGCGAGACTCGTTGCACAAGGTTACACTCAAGAAGAAGAAATAGATTATGATGAAGTATTTGCTCCAGTTGCAAGTCTTGAAGCAATTTGTGTCTTATGAGCTTATGCTTCATATATGAAATTCAAGGTGTACCAGATGGATATGAAAGGTGCTTTCTTGTATGGTCTAATAACTGAGGATGTATATGTCAAGCAACCTCTGGGTTTTGAAGATTCAGAATATCCTCATCGTGTGTACAAGCTTATTAAAGCATCATATGTTCTTCATCAAACTCCTAGAATTTGGTATGACATATTATCATAACACTTAATTCAGCATGGATACATAAGAGGAAAATTGATCCAACTTTATTTATAAAGAAGGATGCTGATGATCTCTGATGTGTTCAAGTGTATGTTGATGATATCATATTCAGTTCTACAAGTCCAAAATTATGCAATGAATTTGAAGAAATCATATTTTCAAATGAGTTCTATAGGGGAAATTAACTTTTTCCTTAGATTACAAATGAAATAGTCTACAGATAGTATTTTTATTAATCAAGAGAAATTCATTGAGAAAGTTTTGAAAAAGTTCAAACTACAAGATTGTCAATCTATCAGAACTCCAACTGACGTTAATACCTAGGTTGAACCTGATCCGAAAGGAAAAACTGCTGAACAAACTTATATAGATCTATGACTGGTTCCTTGATGTATCTTACTGCATATAGACCTGACATAATCTATGC
>BJCO01810554.1:0-16577 GCA_018326465.1 Flaveria floridana
ATGCCTCTGGGAAACCCAAGCCAGTCAAGGCTTGGGTTCCCCTCCTTAACTAATTATTTTCTATTATGTGCAGGTTGTCCGCTATAGTGCTTCTACCAACACATGGATAGTAGATAGTGGGGCATCCAGGCACATGACAGGAAATCAGTCTCTCCTTTTCAACGTTAAACAAATTAAAGGGGGACATGTTTCTTTTGCTGGGAACAAAAGAGGATACATTACCGTACAAGGAGAAGTAGGTAATGGACAGGTAAAGTTTGATAAAGTAAATTTTGTTCAACAATTGGGGAACAATTTGCTTTCAGTTTCTCAGATATGTGACAAGGGCTTCAAAGTGATGTTTGACGATCGGAAGTGTTAAATTCTGAAGAAGGAGATGGAGATTCCTCAGGAGCAGGTCTTAATGTTAGCATCAAGGTACAACGATTTGTACATCTTGGACATGTCAAATGCTTCTACTACTGAGTCTACTGTTTGGTGCTTTTAATCAAAAGCAACAGAGAAGGAGTCCATCTCATGGCACAGGAGGAGAATGGGACAAATAAATCATAGGATGATGAATCATCTGATTCATAACAACCTAGTTAAGGGAGTTACTGTAAAGAACTTCAAACTTCCATATTTTTATGTCTCATGCAAGAAGGGAAAGCAGACGAGGAAGTCTCACAAGACCAAGCACGTTAACTCTATTGAGATGCCCCTAGAGCTACTGCATATGGATCTATTCGGTCCTATCAGCACGAAGAGTATCGCTGGAGACTGGTACTGTTTTGTCGTCACGGATGACTACTCACGTTTCTCCTGAGTGATGTTTCTGAAAGCTAAGTCAGAAACCTTTGAGTCGTTCAAGGTGCTCATAACAACACTGGAGTCCTTCTACAATTTGAAGGTGAGGAAGATACGTTCAGATAATAGAACTGAATTTAAGAATCAGTGGATGGATGCTTTCTGCAAGGAAAAGGGAATTGTTCATCAGTTCACCTCTGCATACACGCCACAGATGAATGGAGTTGCTGAACAGAAGAATAGGAGCTTGATCGAGACTGCAAGGACTATGTTGGCAGACTCAAAGCTGCCAGTACAGTTCTGGAATGAAGCTATTGCCAATACGTGCTACACACTTAATCGTGTGTTAGTAGTCAAGCGGCATGGGAAGACTTGCTATGAGTTGCTTCAGAAGGGCAAACCTAACCTGGAGTATCTAGAACTTTTCGGAGCTCCATGCTCGTTACTGGAGAAAACTCAGGAGAGCAAGTTCAATGAGAAAGCAGATCAGGGGATCTTCCTTGGATACAGCATACCAGACAAACGGGTTTATAACAACTCAACAGGTCAGGCAGAAGTATGGTGCAACGTCGATGTGCAACGATACACCATCCCCCATGCTGGAAAAGGTTCGTCGTCATTCTTCGACTATGATGGCTTTTTCAAATCATTCAACCTTCCTCAGATAGATTCAGATGAAGAGACTACTGCTCAGATGATGTATGATGTCCTAAATACACCGAATCTAGATACCAGCAATGTGACACAGGCTAGTGGTGCTTCGGGATCTTCAATAGCTGCTCAGGACGAGAGTGATGAGTATCAGATGAAGAAGAAGCAGTTGAGACCAGCAATGAGCATAATGTTAATCAAGATGGAAGCTCAACAGATACTGAACATGCATCAGGGAATCCAGATACTGAACCTACCGTCACAAATCTAGATACTAAAGTTGTCGTTCCTACGACACCTGTGACTAGGATCAGTGTGAATCATCCCCCGGAGGCTATCATTGGGGATCTTCACTCTGGCGTGCAGACAAGAAATCAGCTATATTCTGCTGACTATGCTGAAATTATGGAAAAGGGCTACGTGAATGATGGGGTTTTCAAATGTTTTGTTTCTCAAGTTGAGCCCAAACACGTAAGCGATGCCCTAAAGGATGAGGCCTGGGTCAATGCTATGCAGGAAGAGCTGTACAGTTCAAGAAGCTTGAAGTGTGGACACTCGTTGACAGGCCCAAAGGAGTAAAAGTGATTGGCACCCAATGGGTGCTACGCTGCAAGAAGGATGACCAAGGTGTCGTAATCAGAAACAAGGCACAGTTGGTTGTTCAAGGCTTCAGACAAGTCGAGGGAGTCGACTATAATGAATTGTTTGCACCCGTGGCTAAAATGGAAGCAATCCGTATCTTCCTAGCCTATGTATCTTATATGAAGATCAAAGTCTATCAACTAGATGTAAAGAGTGCATTCCTTCATGGGCAAATCCATGAAGAAGTCTACGTCAGTCAACCCGAAGGATTCGAGGATCCTTATCATCGGGACAAGGTCTACAAGTTGGACAAGGCTCTATACGGGGTACATCAGGCTCCTCGAGCTTGGTATGAAAAGCTCTCCACCCACCTGCTGAAACACGGGTTTCGCAGGGGTGTGATTGACTACACGTTGTTTATCAAAGAGAGGGATGGAGATTTACTAATGTTGAAAATTTATGTGGATGACATTATCTTCGGTTCACGAAATGAAGATCTATGTAAACAATTCGAATCTGTGATGAGGCCAGAATTTGAAATGAGTGCCATGGGAGAAATGAAGTTCTTCCTGGGATTACAGGTGGATCAAACACCTACCGGTATTTTTCTGCATCAGACTAAGTATGTTGGAGACATTCTGAGTCGATTTGATATGGAAAACGTCACTGTTGCTGGTACCCCACTTACCACAAATCATGATGTGGCACCTGATGAGAATGGGGATTTGGTGGATGCCACTATGTATCGTGGGATGATCGGATCTCTCATGTATCTCACTGCCTCGCGTCCAGATATCATGTATGCCATATGTTTATGCTCCAGATATCAAACCAAACTGAAAGTAAATCATATGATAGGGGTGAAAAGGATTTTTTGTTATCTGAAGGGTACTCTAACACTGGGGTTGTGGTATGCTCATTATGATGACTTTGAGCTAACTGCGTATAGTGATTCAGACTACGGCGGCTGCAAGATGAACTTCAAGTCGACATCAGCGGGGTGTCAGTTCTTTGGAAGGCGTTTAGTCACCTGGCAATGCAAGAAGCAGACTTCGGTTTCCTTATCAACCTGTGAAGCTGAATACGTTGCTGCTGCAAGTTGCTGCTCTCAGATCATCTGGATCCAATAGCAAATGCGGGACTACGGTTTGCAATTTTCTAACACCCCTATATATGTTGCTAACTCTGCTACCATAGCTGTAACTAAAAATCCTGTTCAACACCCTATAACAAAACACATCAGCATAAAGTATCATTTCATACGCGATTGCTATGAAAAACAATTCATTGATGTGATTAAAATAAACATGGATTTTCAACGCGCCGACCTCTACACCAAACTGTTTGATAAACCCAGATTTTTCTATCTGTTAGAGGTCAACGGCGTGAAAAAGAAAAGTGACATCATTTCAGAAGACAAAGACGCTTAGTCCGACACTTGTTTTATCTTTTAATTTTTATTTTATTTCTATTTGTTTTAATTTCCTTGTCTTATAAAAATCCAAAAACATAAAAAGATTTTTTGTTTTAGAATTTTAGGGGGAGATTAGTTTACTTTCAGTATTTATTTACTTAAAAAAAGAGAGGGGAGGGCAGATAAGCTAAAAAGGAAAAAACAACAAAGATAAGAATGTGATTCAACACTATGGAAAGTGATAGGACACAGGCGTCAAGTTACTTGAAACACCAAAAAGATTTTCAATTTTTGCAAATTTAGTTGAATTAAATCACAGAAAATTATTAGTCAGATAATTTTAAGTCTAACAAATTAGGAAAATGATAGTACAGTTATTTGTAACTGTAATTACAAGGATAAAATCGATCTAGGGAGGTGCTAGTTCATTATACGATGTGTCGGAAGATTCAACACAATAGACTAGTAGACATCATTGGTGAACTCAATTTAAACTAATATGTTCAACCGACTGTGGGTTCCCATCTTATCACTGGATAACACAATCAGTTATTTCCAATAAGGGGTGACGAGCAAATAAACGCCACTAAAAGTGTGCGGATGACCACAAAAAGAGCAAAGCATGAAAAAAATGAAAATAAACGCAATCAAGCTGATAACCTATGTTGTTGGTGCGTTAGGTGCAAAAGAAAAATTTAAATATGCTCTAACAAGAAGATAGGTTGTGTACCTCTCTGCTGTGCGATGGCACTGACCCGAGGATAAGCATAACCTATATATTTTAGAATTCATTGTTGTTTGCCGCCTCTCTGTTGTGCGATGGCATTGACCTGAGGCTTGGCTTCTCTATGAAAGCTCTATGAATAGTCTCTTCTTGTCAAAATACCCATAGACCGCTCAAAATTCTCCTGAGGAATGTTGATTACCATATAAGCTTGGGATCCACAAATGTTGGTTGAAATAACATATCCTAATTCATCACCAATATATGTCAAAAGTCTGTGTATGGATTTAAGGGGACAAGTATACTGACAATCGTCATGGCTGCACCGCCTGATGTTCAAAATCAATGTGTGTTACATATCAGATCAAGCATGATTCCCAGTTAGAACTTAGAAGTCTCAGATGAATGAGAAACTGTGATATGTAACTATGTCACTTTCCATTTCAATATATATAAAAGTTCCAAGTAATTGAGTTTATGCCTGTCTGATTCCATATGAATCTGTCTTAGAAATGATGTTAATGCTAATAGGCTACTCTACCCTACCCTAACAAAATCACAAAAACATGTTTATTTTGTTAATTAGTTTAGTTTTTCAAGTTATTTGTAGAATGTGTCTGTGTCGGACTGGGATATGTTATTCATCTCTGTGAATGTCACAAAATGAACTTAACGTTAATCTTAAATAAATTGTTTCTGAAAAGGTAAAAGGATCATGTCTGAGATGATCAGGTGGATAAAAGGATCATGTCTGAGATGATCAGGTAGATAAATGGATCACATCTGCGGTGATCAAAAGGTTTTTAATCTTAAATTGGTCATGCTGAGATTATCAACTGTTCAAAATGTTTTATCTACTGTTATAAGAGACTGTGTCCAAGGGTCAAAAAGGAAAAATTTCACAAGTATGACCCATTCCCACGATCGAACCAAGAATATGGACCAGTCACACGATTGGACTATACGAATGAACCCATTCGTACGAATGGACCATACGAATAAGCCCAATCGCACGATTGAAGGTGACCGACTGTGACACTCGCACGAATGAACCTCAATCGTACGATTGGAGATGACCGAATGGGCGAGTCATACGACTAAAGCCCAGTCGCATGAATCAATCAGGTGACTAGGTTCAGTCGCACGACTGAAGGTTGCCCTAGTATAAATAGATGGGGAGTCGGTCTCAGTCGCTTCATTCTCCCAAATCGCACTCAGACGCACGATACACACACATACTGCCGAAATTTCATTTGATCTTCTTGGACCTGTTTTTGACATACTCTGACATTTGTTTCGACTCTATAGGTACTGCATGACATTAGTTGGCTGATTAATCGGTTACTACAACGTCAAAATGAGCAAAACTATGACCTAATTTAAAACTGAACCAAATATGACAAATAAACCACTAAAACTAAGTTTTTTTTATCAAATGAAAGTTATTAGGGGTTTAGTCGGTCTTCTGCGAACATAATGAGCCAATCCTCAACGGTTAACATCAAGTATTGCTCAAAAATGAATTTGAATGAACAAACTCTCGGACATGCGATTGGACACACTAATGAACTTCAGTCGCACGACTGAGCGAGGCGAATGGCTTAGTCACACGACTGAGACGGATGAATGGCTCAATCGCACGACTGAACCATGCGTCTGAGCTCAATCGCACGACTGAGGTAAACGCATGTATGAACATACGACTAAGTCTAGTCGCATGATTCAATCGTACGTATGAACTCAATCGCACGACTAGATCTCAGTCGCACTGTTCAGTCGCACGACTAGATCTCAGTCGCTCAGCTCAGTCGCACGACTGAACAAAATTTTCAAGTTCATGAAACAAGTCTGGTATTCTTTGACACGTACTAATGTTTATTTACTTTGTGTCATAGATGGCTAGTCGGTGGCCGATGAGCACTAAGCACAACATATGTGCTCATCTTGATCTTTCTTCCCGTAACACTTCGGAGTTTGCTGGCATCATCACATTCTTAAGATGCTCGAGGATTTTCCGAGCGATCTCTACGCCATGCACACCTTACAGATCCATACAACAAGCGTTTTGGGAAGGCGCTACTGTAGATAGGTCCACTGAGCCCCATACTATCAGGAGTTCTTTATTCGGGGAGGCCATCCAGATTACTGAGTAGGATATCAGGACAGTGCTGGAGTTAGGGGATGATTCTGATTGCCCCACCCGATTACATCCCCTCACTGTTCAAGGCTGCTTTATGAGGGCTAAGTATTCTAGGGACATTAACGCAAGTATGCTCAACAAGAGCAACTTGTGCCCCCAGTTCAAATACTTATCCTATGTACTACTGAGATGCATCGCATCCAGGAAGGGTGGATTCGATGAGCTCTCCGACCAGATGCAGAGCGCGTATGCTGCGTTGGTGTTGAATCATCCATTCAGCTTCTCTAGGATGATCTTCACCTATCTAGTGGAGAACATCGAGGCGAAGGGGAAGGAAAGCTTCTGTATGTATCCACGGTTTATATAGATGATCATAGCTCAGAAGCTCCCCTTGCTGCCGAGGGAAAAAGAGGATGCTGTGGTCCTGGAGGTCATGGATGACACTACTCTGGGACGGATGAGGGTATACCAGGGGAAGCAGGTGAAACCCCTAGTGAGGAGATTATTTGGGCATCTGGCCCGGGAAGACTATGTGACGCCAACGAAGAGGAAGTGGCGCCACGGCGAGAGTGACTCGGATACAGAGCCGATAACGGTTCATGATGATGACTCAGATGTTGGTGATAGTGGTGATGGTGGAGATACAGGTCCGTCACATACTCAGACCACTACCACTGATGTTATATCTCCACCATCTCCACATGGTGATTTAGAGACAGCTGGATTCCATCAGGACTTCCAGCCTGATGAGGAGGAAGATTCTGATGAGGAGCCACTGAATAGGATGGTGGGCAGCCGGGTGGTTACCACCGAGAGGGGGATCAGGACGATTGGTGGACGTCCGGGCGGATCTGGGGAGACTACTACAGATCCATCATACACCCCAGGCTAGCCCAGCAGGCAAGGGGAAGCCTCCGGGTCCAGGGGGACTCGGAGGAAAAGGATGACTTAGCCACATGGGCTGAAGCCAAAGAGACAGAGGATCACGCTGATTACTACCTCCACCACCACTTCCACCACTACACCACCTACCACCATTACACCACCTACCACCACTACACTACCGACCACCACTACACCACCTACCACCACTACACCACCTATCACAGCCACCTATCATACTACTTCACCCATTCGTACTCCACCACCCATATTCACCTCAGCCACAGCTACCACTGCCAGCCACCAAGCTGGCCCTTCCACATTCCCTACCGGATCATCCCTCCCTCCTATTGGAGTGGAGGAATAGCTTGCAGCACTCAACAGGATGGTGCTGAAGCTGTTAGCAACTGATGAGGAGAAATCTGCTAAGCTACGTCAGTTGGAGGAGCTCAATGCTTCTCAAGCTCAGCAGATTTCTCAGCAGGCTAAGTAGATCGTCCAACTCCACGAGCACAAAGAGGAATCGGTGAAGAGATTGGAGGAGTTGGAGGCCACTAACAAGAAGGTCATGCTCAAGCTTAAAGGATCACAAGATGAGCCTTTGAAGATCAGGGAAGGAGAAGATGATGGTGATGATGATGAGGATGATGATGATGAAGAGGATGATAGTGATGATGATGACGAGGAGGGTGACGGTGACACAAGAGGTAGGGAGGATGACGATGATGGCGATGAAGGAGATGTAGCTGCATCTGCCTCTGCTCCTGGTCAAGATCAAAGGACAAAGAAGAAACAAGACCAAGGAGCCTCATCGTCTGCCCCGCCTACCTCACCATCAGCTGAAGACACCGAGAGGATTCAAGACAAAAGTAACGATTAGATGTTTTACTTTGTTCAGATTTTGTACTTGAAATCATCTTTTGATGTTATGAAATTAATATATATATTTATTATTCAGTGTTTGATTATCTTGATTAAATACTAACTATTGCTGTGTTACATGTTTAAATCAAGCAGATCCAGCATTTCAGCAAGATGAGTACGATGTTGCTCCATTACAGCAGATCAAGTCTCAACTGACTTTGTTACTTGATCTGCAAGGGATCATCAGGAGGTTCGTGAGTTATACTCCTGAAGAAGGAGAAATAATTCACGACCTCACTGATGAGCAACTTGCTAAAATGTTCCAGCTGAATCCAGATGAGATAGTGAAGGATGCTCCTACCTTCTATGTGGATAGTGATGAGGAGCTGAACGATATAGACAAGATTGCGATAGAGGACATCACGGCTCAGCATTATCCTGATTATACTGACCGAGAGGGTAATGTGTTTCCCGATCTAGGTATTACTCTCGACAGCGATACTCTGGAAAAGCTGAGTCAGAAGGAAAAGGAAGCAGAAGCATCTACAAGCCAAGCCCCAGCCTCGGACGCTGATGTAGATATCAGAAAGGCTGAATGGGCGGCTTGTATCTCAGAGACCCGAGCCCAGCAAGCTGCGATTAAGCCAAGTACCTACACCAAGATTTACAAAGTGAAGAAGCATCAGAAGGTGTCAGGGAAGATTATATCATGGGCTTATTTTGAGGATCTCAACGTTTACGCAGTAAAGAGGGGAAGGGGAATCGAGTACTTTAGATTCCCACACGATCTAAAGAGCTCAACCAGCTGGCACGACTGAAGTTGCTGTATGCTGACATGAAGAAAATGTCAGGCTGGTTTGAGGCTGCGCTAAAACATGAGTATCTTACCAGATGGGTGAACTTCAAACCTCAATAGGCTACGAGGTACATAAGAAGATCTGAGGTAAACCCTATTACTGGAAGACCAAAGATTGTCCTGAAATGGCACCCTCCGCGTACAATGTCACGTATTCCATTGAGGGAGATGCCACAAGATTATGCACCCCATTTCAAATGGTGGTATTATGACTGGCGTACTAAAGAGGCCGTCATAGTTTTGGATATGGAATGGAAGGTAGAGACAATAAGGGTATTTGACCCAATGTGGCTAACAAACTTGTCCGCTTCTGATGTCTACATATTGTACAAGTGGCCATTATTTTTTGATTCGCAGGATATAGTGCAAGCACTTCAGTTCCAACATGTCATATGTTTATGCTTTGCACTTAATATCCATGTTGGGGTATCTAAAGAAGAACAAGCTAAGAGGTTTGAAGAGTTTAAAAAGGAAGTCAAAGATTAGATAGAACTAGGTCCAAGGAGGAGTTTGTTGGTACACATCTCCCTAGTTCTAGTTCTAGTAAGCTCAAATGTAATTGACTTTCATTTTTTAACACTTATGTAATGTTTTATATATGAAATAAAAAACTCTTCTTTGAATGTTTATTGGTTGTTGAATGTTATATCTATTAATATGATTGATTGTTACACGCTTATATGAACATGTTATATAGATTTACAGTTGTTAAACATAGTTCTGTATCATTAAAGGTTCAGGAATATGTTTAACTAAGTCTTATGATTCAGTTGCACGACTGGACCATGCGAATGGGCCAGTCGCACGACTGAACCAGGTGATTGAGTCAATCGCACGATTGAGTCATAAGACTGACTCAGTCGTACGAATGAATCAATTGTACGACTCAGTCACACGACTGAGCCATACGCATGGCTCAGTCGTATGAATGAGAGCTGTAACCTATAAATACCACTTAATTCGTGAAAAAACAGAACACTTCGAGAATTCTTAACCCTAGCCATTCCTGTTCGTCCAGAGAGTCCCTTCTAACTTCATAGAACGTTTCTGATCGATTCTAATCAATTCTTAATGTATTCTCATTGTTAGTTTAGATCGGATTAACGTTCTCCCTGATTGGATGGCCAATCAAATAGGATTCCGCACTATTTGATCTGGTTTCACGTTGAATCAGTTAGTACTCTGTCCGTACACGGTCCTAACACTTTCCAGCTCTGTCTCATCTACCTGCTCATAGTCTTCATCTGAGAGATGACAGTTTCCTATCCTACCAGCAACCAACACATCATATGAGTGTAAAACAACAGCGAGAAGATCCATATGCTCTTTCGCTAATTCAACAGTAACAATACCTAGATTCTTAGTCTTCAGCTTAGTAGGATTAGAGTCAGGGATAGTATGTTGGGTTCCAGATGAACCTGTTGATTCACTTCCCCAGGAACCACTTTGAGAAGTTCCAGATGTGTTGGATACAAATGCTATTTAAAGAGGTGCTCCTGATGAAGTGGGTGTGGGAACCCCATTGCACAATGATGGATTCTGAGTATATGATCCCTTTTTTGACTTGTATTTTTGCCTTAGCCCCTCCTCCCTCAACTTCAAAATAAAATCATTGATGTCTAAAGTGGCTAAAGTATCATTCTGTCTCAGATTAGAAACAAAGTAATCCCATTTATCCGGCAGACCATCAGCAAAGCTTGCAACTTTATCCTCCATTGATGTAGTAACACCGTGTGTATGCAGCTCACTTATCAGATGATAAAACATATCTATAATATCATCCAAGCTCTCATTTCCTATGGATGAGAAGTTGTCAAATTGCTTCTTTAGAGCTTTAGCCTTTAGCGCCTTCTAGGTTGCATTACCATCATATCTCTTTTCAAGAGCCTTCCACAGCTTCCTAGATTGCTTATTTTCTAAACACTGACGGAAGATATCCTTAGGGATTGACTGTGTCAATAACGCATAAACTTTCTTCTCAGCATTATGTGCAACCTTTTGTCCCTCATTCATACCACCCAAGGTCAGCTTTACCACATTAGCACTAACTGATATATAGTATCCAGTCTCAATGGATGTCCACAAGTTAGGATCAACACCGTTCAGATAAATTTCAAACCGTTATTTCCCTTACGGGTATTCATCCAAGGTCAACAGTTTCAGTGGTTTTTTTATGATTTGCAGCCTCATTTTCCAGAAGCAATAAATTATGGATCCGTGAGTCCTTCCCAGCAGTAAATGCAGTGTACTGATCGTCCATGTTTTCAAACATGAAAAACCTTGTATGCGAATGAGTCAATCGGGCGATTGGAGAGTGCGACTGAGTTCAATCGTGCGATTGAGTTCAATAGTGCGATTGAGGGATACGAATAAGTTCAATCATGTGACTGAGTCTAGTCGTGCGGTTGAATCGTACGATTAGGATTCAGTCATGCGATTGCGCTAAACGTGCGACTGAGACTGCTGAGTTTGAAAAATTCAAGACTTTTGACACTTTCATACTCAAAAACGATTTTCCACAAACCCTAATCTGCCGTAAGTCAAAAAGTTCAAAACTTTTGAAGCATGCACATGTCACAAACACTTTTTGAATCAAAAACACGAATCTTATGAATGAAAATGTTAATTTTAACGAAGACACCAATCGAATCCACAAAGAATCAAGAGCCAAAGCTCTGATACCACTTGTTAGGACCGTGTACGTACGGAGTACTAACTGATTCAACGTGAAACCAGATCAAATAGTGTGGAATCCTATTTGATTGGCGATCCAATCAGTGAGAACGAAAACCTGATCGATCTGACAATTAAACAAACGTTAAGAACGAGTAGAAATCAATCAGGAACGAACTTTGAAGTTGGATGGACGAACTGGGACGCTCTGGACGGCTAGGGTATGATAATATTTGAAGTGTTCTATTTTTCCAGGAATTACGTGGTATGTATAGGTTTCAGTATCCAGTCGTACGACTAAGCCATTAGCATGGTTCAGTCATACGATTGAGTCATGCGATTGATTCATACGCACGATTGAACTCTACGAATAGTTGAGTCGTGCGACTGAGCCAGTCTCATGACTTAGTCGTACGACTAATCCAGTCACCTGGTTTAGTTGTGCGACTGGTCCATAAGCATGGTCCATTCATGCATCTGCTCTATGAGCATAGTCCATTAGCATGAATAACCACAAGGCCAAATCAAACACACTTCTGAATCATTATTGACTCAGAACTATGCACAACAACCCCAAACCTATATATAAAGTTCATCGTGCGTGTAATAATAAATGTTATAAGCATATGATATAATCAAAGGTAAATAAACATCCAAACATACATATCACATTACAATAAGGTTCTTGCATTACATATGTGTAAGAAATGAAAGACATAAACGTTTAAGTACATTAAACTAGGAACATCATGTATCAACAATCATGTTAGAGAAATGTCTGGCTTCAACCATCTTATCTCTACTCAGAACATGAATCTTTATTTGGATTATAGTATATATAGCTTCAACAGGCATCTTCCTTGAAGATATAGGTTCCCACACTGATACAGTGGAATGCTCATCTTTCTGAATCAATAAAAATCCATCAGCATCCACCTCAAGCTTCACTATGTTACCCAATTATTGAGTGACTTTCTTTTTTTTCTTTGTTCTTTCTTTCTGTTTATCCTGTTATAGTCTATATTCAGAATCTTAATGCATTTCAAAAGGAAATACATATCAGCCTCTCCAAGCTTGTTATCTAATTCTCTAAAGTGTCGTGTAAATATGTAGTGGATATAGGTTTCATCTAGTAATCTGACCTAATATCCACTAAATAGCCTTATCTCTGATCTCCTTTCCTCCTCATCTCCTTTTAATTACCAACTCATAAGTCTTCTCATCATAGAAAACATTTGAGATTGGTTTTGACTTATGAGTTCCAGTAACCATCTTTCTTTTTAATGATTCAGTTGGTTTTACATTCAATTCAGGAAACACCAACTCTTCAGTCCCTTTAATCCTTTTCTTGTTCTCTAGAGGATTTTGGATAGATTTCTCTTTCCTTATGCAAATAGCTTTAAGAGATTTGAAGTTATTGGTTTTCTGGAACATCTTTAACATAACTTGAAACTCATATCCTCTATACATTGCTTTGTGATTTATCAACTCAAGCTCAACAAATTCTTTCAATTCATGGATCTACAAGGAGTTCCCCAAAGTAGTGTACTCTGTGAAGAACTGAACTAGCCCTGAGATTCTCTGGACCATGAACATATTCCAGTCACTGTCATACTTCCAGGCAATGATCTTTACATCTACTTTGCCTTCTGAGTAGACACACCCTTTATCATCTCTGAAGTGGTTAACCCTTCTTAAAGCTTTAATTGAGAAGGATCAATAAACCATTCAGGATTCTTGTGAAGCATGGGTGCCAATACATTATCTTTTATAGTGAGCTGGATGTTTTGAGCTGATACTCTTGTCCTTGGTTTCCTCCTTATTACATCTTCTTCTGACTTCTTCAATCTTTCTTTCTTGTCATTGATCATCTTAAGGATTGCAGCTACGAGGGAATTAGTTTTCATGTTATCAATTTTTCTTCTTGTATAACCTTGTTTAGAAAGATAATCCTTCATTTCCCTGTCAGTCATGCTGTAGGGATCAGGATAATGACATTGAGGAGCTTCAGACTGTTGAGCTTGGTTGGAGTGAATGAAATTGGTGACCTGACTGTCTTCTTTTCATAGTCAGTCACATAGGTTGGATCAAGAAGTTTTTTCAATTTATTCACTTCTTCTACAATAGCCTCATATGTCAATCCAAATTCTTCATCAGTATCATAACCGTGATTAATCAAGTACATAGCCTGACCATCGATCATCGGTTTGAGCTTTCTCCACCATCTCTACAACAAAAGATTTAGCCTTAGCAAGACTTTATCTAACCACAGTTTCATCAACTTGGCTTTCCTGATAACCTCCTTCTCTCTCCTCATTCTAAGATTATCACTTCAATGTTTTTCTTTATTTGTTCCTCAGCCTTCTCATGCTCATCTAGAAACCGAGCTATAGTAGCAAGGCTTCTCGGATCATCTCTTTGTTTCTATTTAGCTGGTTCTTCTTCTACCATAGGTCTTTTTCCCTTTGCTTTCTTAGATAAGTACTTCCTCTTCCTTGAGTATGTACGTATATGAGGTCCAGATGAGGATGGTACATAGGCTTCAGCTTTTTTTGTTTCTTTTCCTGTTCTTGTTTTTCTGCTTCTTCGCTTTCTTTAATCTCTTCACATAATCTTCTGATAAGTTCTTTTTTCTCATCAAATAAAGAAATAGCTGGAACAATCTGTAAGCTCAGCTCCTTTTCTAATGGCATAGGAGTATGAGGAATCATCACAATCGATTCAACTGGAGCTCTTGGATCTCTAATAAAATCTCAAAAATATTCATCAATGATGAAATATCCAAATGAGTATTTGTCTAATTATTTAATCATGCCTTGAAGTTCACACTCCTCATTATGTATCTCTTTAGAGGCTTGACCAGAATACACAACCATGGCCATACTCTCTTCTTCTTTCCTGACACCAATGTGTTGAGCTTGCTTATCTTCTGTTGTCCTCTGTCTCTTTGAAGGTGGAGGAGAGTCATCATCATTACTACATCTCTCACCTGAGACACCTTTATCATCTTTGTTTCGTCTTCTTTCTCACTCTCATCACCTTGTTCTTTGTCAGAATCATCATCATATTTCCCTTCTTTCTCTTTAGTTGTCTCTTCTTTGATCTTTATCAACATTTCCAGTTCAGAAACTCTTTTTGATAGAGCTTCTATTTTCCGATGAAGATCAGCTATAATATCATTCTAGACATCAAGCAGATTCTATTGTTCTTCTATAGCAAGATTCTGAATAGTTACAGATACCACTGGTTTCTTCTTTTGTTAGATTCAGAGTTTCTTTGAGTCTATCAATCTTTTTATCCTTTTCTTCTTTCTCAGACACATATTTGGCTTTTAGCTCTTTCAGCTCTTTCTCCTTCTCACCTAACTCTAGAAGACTGTCTCTAATAGACCTTCTATCAAGTAGTTCAACATTCTTGCTATCTTCAACAATTACTCAGAAGTCATCTCATCTTTAGCATCAGGACGGTTAACCTTAGATTCATCATAACTTTCTGAAGCGCCGGCCTCTGATTTAACTAGTCTCTCAGGCTTCTTAGGATGTTGATCCTCCTCATCCGAAGATATTTAGATCCATTTGATGAACTGGCAGATTCACCAGAGTCAACAGATGCAGCATCAGCTGCTGGAGATGAATGAATTGGAGAAGGCGAATAGGAGATACTGGTGGAGAATGAATTGGAGATGATCTAAATTGTGATGAAATGTCAGCTTCTTGAATAGAAGGTCTAGTGTAAAGATCACCACCTATATCAACATGTGGTGACACTTGCCTTTGTCCTTCATCAGCTTCTTTAGCATGCTCATTAACAGGTTGTTGATCATGAGTAGCGTGTTGTTCTTCTATAACTTCATGCTCATCAACAAGAGCAACTTCTTCTTCTTGTTCATTAGGAACTTCTTCTGTATTTATCTCTTGCAACATCCATGGAAGTAGAGGAACGAAAGTTCCACTGTAGAAGTTCCTGGGGTCTCTTTTCTTGATGTACTTATATGACTTGGCATTGTAATGTGGAATGTCCATTATAGGTCTTTCAGATAATATGTTAGGAAAGGCTTCATTAATGAAGCACTAAAGAAACCTAGATACATCAAAAACATATGCCTTCTCCCTTCTTGAATGTTGTAAACTAAGCCATTAAACACATTTGCAGACATGTTGAATTGTTTGTTTGTTCATAAGGCATAAATAGCTGAAGATGTGGTGATAGGAATATCATTCCATTCAGTCTTCCTATTAGATATACAGTGCTGGAACAAGTGAATCAAAAATCTCCATTGTAGATCAACCAATCCCTTCACTATTTGCTTTCCTTCAAAACCTCCTTCATAGCCAATATTGGCAAAGAAGGTCATGATCTCATCTTCTTCCAGCTCTAAGGGAGAGTTAGCATCATTGATGAAGCACTAAAGAGACCTAGATACATCAAAAACATATGCCTTCTCCCTTCTTGAATGTTGGAAACTAAGCCATTAAACACATTTGCAGACATATTGAATTGTTTGTTTGTTCATAAGGCATAAATAGCTGAAGATGTGGTGATAGGAATATCATTCCATCCAGTCTTCCTATTAGATATACAGTGCTGGAACAAGTGAATAAAAAATCTCCATTGTAGATCAACCAATCCCTTCACTATTTGCTTTCCTTCAAAACCTCCTTCATAGCCAATATTGGCAAAGAAGGTCATGATCTCATCTTCTTCCAGCTCTAAGGGAGAGTTAGCATCATTGATGAAGCACTAAAGAGACCTAGATACATCAAAAACATATGCCTTCTCCCTTCTTGAATGTTGGAAACTAAGCCATTAAACACATTTGCAGACATATTGAATTGTTTGTTTGTTCATAAGGCATAAATAGCTGAAGATGTGGTGATAGGAATATCATTCCATCCAGTCTTCCTATTAGATATACAGTGCTGGAACAAGTGAATAAAAAATCTCCATTGTAGATCAACCAATCCCTTCACTATTTGCTTTCCTTCAAAACCTCCTTCATAGCCAA
>BJCO01810598.1:1097-15622 GCA_018326465.1 Flaveria floridana
TTATAGAATACGATATTAAGTTCATATTCCGCTGCGTTTTCTTGTTTAAAATGGTTAAACAACATTGTTTAGGTCCAACAAACCCAACAATTTGAACATTAAGTTTTGATTGTACTAAATTCTTTTAATTACTTATAATTAAATGGTGTTGATATGTTGTATATTTACTTTCGTATGTTGTGATGTTAAGAATGTCTGGACGTGGACACAATCGTGGTCTTGGTCATGTTACCATTAACATGACACTAGCTGAACTAGCCGCACTTATAAATCAACATGTGGCTGATACGTTGGTGAACCACAACCAAAACCCACAGTCCGCTCCGATTGGTAAGTAATACCAATTCATTCCTGATGTTAACGTTCCATCGATCCCGTTAAATCATAACACTAGATGAAAATTCCAAACTCCTAATCTAAATCTGTTGTAGGTCAAGGGGTTTGTACTTTCAAGTCCTTCAGGGACTTCAAACCCAACCCGTTTATAGGGGTTGAAGTAGTAGTTGGACTCATATGGTGGTTCGAGAAGCTAGAGTCCGTGTTTTAGATGTGTAACTACCTGGTGGCAAATCGTGTTAAGTATGGTACGAGCATATTGGATGGAGCCATGTCGAGTTGGTGGAACACCCAAGTTCAAATGTTAGGGTGGAGACCGCCAACCAAACTAGTTGGGACGATTTTAAGAACTTGATGAAGGAGTAGTACTGCTCTTGTGACGAGGTGTAGAAATTGGAGATTGAATTCTGAAACTTCAAGATGACAGGTTTTAAGATCGAGGCGCATACTCCTCGCTCTTATGAGCTCACTACCCTGTGTCCAAATATGATCAACTTTCCTTTAACGAAGATTGAAAGTTACCTTTATGGGTTAGCTCCAAAAATTCAGAGTATGGTCACTGCTTCTCCACCAAACATGATACAAGATGTGATAAGGTTGCCCATAAATTAACTGATTAGGATATCGTGCAAGGAAAGCTATCCCCACACAGCTCTGCGTTAGTTACCACAGATGGAAGCAAAAGGTGCAAGTGGGAATCTGGTACCAGTAACAAACAAGGTATATCTAAAAAACAACCACAGTAACCCAAGAAGTTTGACAACTCCCGCATATTCAACAAGTCTTCCTCATCATCTCAACACACTGGTGGTTATGACGGAACATCACCCAAATGCAACAAGTATAATTACCACCACAACTGGGTCGTGTAATAAGAACAATTGTGCAAGGTATGGTAAATTGACCATGCTGCCAAAAACTGCCGAGTGAACATAACAGCCAAGCTACCAACACAACAAGATGAATAGAAAGGCTATTGTGAATATGCTCAAACCAGGTGTTTCAAGAGAAATTTCCCAAAATTGATAAAAATACAACAGTGGTGGAAACAATGGTGGTAATGGTGCTGATAACAGAATGATAATGGTGGCAATTGCAACGGTGGTGCTAAGGGTGGAGCATTCGTCATTGGATAAGGTGAGTCTTGAAGTGATTCTTCTACAGTAACTGGTAAATTTCCTATCAATGGCTATTTTGCTTATGTGTTATTTGATTTTGGCACTGATAGGAGTTTTATTTCTTATAAGTTCAGTAAGTTACTATATGTTTCATCTACATCTTTAGACTCGAATTATACTATAGTAATAGCCGATGGTAAGATTATGGAAGCTTCTCACATATACTCCGGTTGTAAGGTAGGTCTGTCAGGGTATGAATTTGATATTGACCTCCTATCTATCACACTCGGTGGTTTCGATATCGGTGTTAGTATGGATTGATTGTCCAGGAACCAAGCCAAAATCATATATCAAGAGAAACTCATTGGACTTTCTCTTCCTAGTGGAGAGATACTCATAGTTGAGGGTAATAAGAGTAGTGTTATGGTCAGCATCATTTCTTACATAAAAGCTCAGAAGTGCCTGAGGAAAGGAAATTTGGCTATTTTGACCTTAGTTACTGAGAACACCTCAAGTAGAAGCGGATTGATGACATTCCTATCGTTAAAGATTTTCCTGAAATGTTTCAAGAGGACTTGCCTTGTCTTCCTCTATATAAGCAAGTAGTGTTTCAGATCGAACTTACACCAGGAGCTACCCTAATTGCTCGGGGGCCGTAACTTGGCATCGAACGAATTACATGAATTGTCTAAATAGTTATAAGAACTGTTAGACAAAGGATTTATACACCCTAGCTCTTCACCCCAGGGAGTGCGTGTTATTCGTGAAGAAGAAAGACTGAACCTTTCGTATGTGCATTGACTACTAGGATTTGAACAAGGTTACCATGAAGAATCGTTACCCCCTTCCGTGTATCGATGACCTATTTGATCAACTTCAGGGATCGAGTTACTACTCAAAGATTGATTTGAGATTGGATACCATCAGCTCAGCATGACTACTTTTAGAACTTGATAAGGGCATTTTAAGTTCACTGTCATGCCATTTGGATTGACAAATCCTCCTGTAGTCTTTATGAACCCCCATGAATCATGTCTGTAAACACTATTTTGACAAGTTTGTCATCATCTTCAAATTTGAGGCTTATTCTAGAGCTTTTAAGGACAGAACAACTATATGCCCAATTTTCCAAATATGACTCCTGGATAAGAGAAGTACAATTCTTAAGGAATGTATTTAAAGAGAATGGGATTTATTTTGACCTATATAAGATTGAGGCAATCAAGAATTGACCAGCGCCAACGATGCCTACTGAGGTGTGCCAATTTCTTGGACTAGCGGGTTATTACCAATGTTTTATAGAAGGATTCTCGAAACTTGCTCAGCCTCTGACTACCCTAACTCACAAAGGAACTATTTACAAGTGGGGCAGTAATGAAGAAGCGGCTTTCCAAGCATTTAAAGACAAGCTGTGCAGTGCACCGATCTTAGCATTGTAAGAGGGAACGAATGACTTCATGGTGTATTATGATGCATCTATCCAAGGTTTAGGTTACGTGTTGATGCAACACGAGAAAGTGATAGCTTACGTATCGAGACAACTTAAGGTACATGAGAAGAGTTATATGAATTATGACTTGGAGTTAGGAGCTGTGGTATTCGCACTTGAGATATGGAGGCATTAACTATATGGAACCAAGTGCACAATCTTTACTGATCATAAGAGTTTTCAGCATATATATGAACGGAAGAAGTAGAACATGAGACATCAATGATGGTTACAACTTCTGAATGTTTATGATTGTGCCATTAAGTATCATCCAAGTAAGACTAATATGGTAGCCAATACCCTTAGTCGTAAGAAAACTCTAAAACCTTGTCATGTCCTTGAGTTGCAGTTAACAATTCAATCTGACTTACTGTTACAGATCAAGAATGCGCAAGATAAGGCATTACAAGAGTAGAACATTAGGTCAGAATCTCTCAGAGGAGCTGAGAAACTATTTTAGGAGAAATCAAATGGGCTTCGTTACTATAAAGATCGGGTATGCGTTCTATTGTTTAGGAATCTCAGGGAAATGGTAATGGATGAAGCACACAACTCTCGCTATTTGGTATATTCTTGATCTGACAAGACGTACCAATATATGATGGTCATTTACTAGTGGCCTAACATGAAAGCTGAAATTGGCACCTACGTGTCAAAGTGTTTGACATGTTCAAAGTCAAGGTGGAACATCAAAAACCATCAAGTTTGCTTCAACAACCGAAAATCCCAATGTGCAAGTGGGAATACATATCAATGGATTTTGTTAATAAGCTACCTTATTCACAAGCTGGAAATGATATAATCTGGGCGATAGCGGATCGTTTGACCAAATCGGCATATTTCCTGGCAATTCATGAAAACTACAAGATGGATATCTGGCATAGATTTACTTGAAGGAAATTGTGTCTCGACATGGTGTACTACTCTCGATCATCTCTGATCATGATGCGCGATACACTTCACACTTCTGGTAGTCACTACAAAAATCACTAGGCAAGTGTTTGGATATTAACATGGCTTATCATCCACAGAAAGATGGTTAGACAAAACGCACGATTCTAACCCTAGTGGATATGATTAGGGCGTGGTTATAGACTTTGGGAACAGCTGGGAAACCCATATGCCTTTGGTTGAGTTCTCCTACAACAACCGTTATCACACAAGTATTAAAGTCGCACCATTTAAAGCACTTTATGGTAGAAAGTGTAGATCACCCCTATGATGGACTCAGGTCAGTGATAGTCAACTAATAGTTTCTCAGCTTGTTCGTGAAACCACTGAGAAGATTGTTCAGATTCTAAACCATATGGATGTAGCTCGGGATTATCAGAAAATCTATGCTGATTAAAGGAGAAAGCCTTTAGAATTACAAGTGCGTGATGTTCAGTTGTTTGAATAGCATGTAACATATTTAGTTATAAGGTTTTAATGAGTTTACGTGTTAGAACGAGGTATTCAGGGTGCATGTATGTTTCGCAGGCATTGGAGCTAAATGACGTAAATAAAGTCAGTTGAGAAGTTAAAGGATGAAGCGATGCAACATTGAGTGAAGAACAAGAAATAAACACAAGAAAAATGAAGAAAAAGAAACATTTGCTACCGTAAGACTCCTTGCGGCCGTAACTTACGGTGGCCTGCGTGAGGACAAGGACAGAAAGCCACCACCGTAAGTTACAGTAATGGGAGGACCTACCGTACAAGCAATATTATAAAAATCATTAAAACCCTAATGTAACCTATGGTGATCACATGACCTATGGTACAAGGCGTGCTAGAATTTTATAAAAAGACGGGATATTTCTGTTTTGACCTACCAATTCATTCCTAGTCGTCTCCAAGTCCCAAGAACGATTCCAAGCAATCCTGAAGACTTCTGGAGGCGATTTCAAGGCTCAAGATCTTATTTTTATCATTCAGTTTGATTCCATAATGTTTAGAACAATGTTTTCATTTGTGTTCGAGTTGATTTGCGTTGACATGCCCGGCCAAACCATCTTTGATGTTCTCCGGTGGTAGGGTTTGTTTACTATTGACTTGTTCTTGTGTTTTCAATTGGGTTATTATGGAATCAGGCATCTTAAACCAAGTGATTTTATTTGCTAATTAGAACTTCTAAAATATTTATGTTAATTGAACCTACGTTTTGGTTTTGTGAGTGTTTTGAAAAATCATCCAAACTTCCGATATGGTAAACCAGATAATCAATTGATACCAAGACTTTCAAGGTAATTCTTATCAACAATATCAGAATAGGTCAAATGGTTAAAATGGTCAGTATAATCAAGGGAATTACATGAGGGGTGGTTATAAAAATTAAAGCACTTAAGATCAGGGCGCATTAGGAGCAAACTCGAGACCAACAAATGGGGAGCGCTTGGAATTCTTGAAAAAGATGAAAAGTTCCAATGAGATTTTATGACAAGAGTCATGAAGCTCTGACTAAACAAGTGGGGAAACTAGCTGAGGAGGTTGCTAACTTAAAGAAAAGTACATGTAAGTTGCCAAGTGATACTCAGAGGAATCCTACTCATCTGCTTACACAATCAACCAGTTCCTCAGGTGGCAAGAACTCATCTATCAATCAGATAAGTACACTTCGATCTGGAAAGGTACATAATAACCAAGTGAACTCATCACCACCCTTTATTAAAGGGGTGGTGGAAGATTTGGATGAAAAGGAAGACAATGATTGTGAAATTGAACCTATTAAACTTAAATCACCTAAAAAAGTAACATTTTCTAAAGACACTGAGAAGGTAACAAAAGTTTTTTCTTTAGGGGTCAAGGCAACGTGGATGGAGGATATGGGGTATTTTCAAACAAGTCAAAATCAACATTCCATTACTTGAGGTCATTAAACAAGTCCCGGCTTATGCCAAATTTTTTAAAGAAATTATGCACTCAGAAAAGAAATCACAAAATGCCGAAAACACTTGATTTATCAAACAATGTGAGCTCCATTCTGACATGGAATCGTCCACCAAATTGCAAGATCCAGGAATGTCCATGATCTCAATTCAAGTTGGGGATTTTCAAATATCATGAGCATTGTTGGATCATGGGGCAAGCGTGAACATTCTTTCAGGAAGTCTATATGACCAATATGATTTTGGCCCACTTAGACATGCTCATACTATAGCGTTAGCCGATACAACACCTAGACTTCCTTGAGGTATGGTCTCGGATGTCATAGTCAAGGTATAAAATTTCTACTATCCTATTGAATTTTAGTGCTTGATTACATTTTTGCTGAGGTGATCGACTAACAAACAGTCATTTTGCGTCACCCATTTTTGGCTACCTCAAATTCTTTGATCAACTTTAGAACGGGAGTAGTTGACATGATGTTTTGAAATCAAAGACAAGTGATTAGGTATTTTCCCATACATATAATCCTCTGGTTAATAGTGAATGCTTTAGGGTACACACTATTGATAAGTGTGGCTTTCATGCAAATGAACGAGCTACCATAGAGGCTTGTGTTACTTATGATATGGATCAGGTATTGTTGAGTCAAGTCATGAAAGAGAATAACCAGTTGATGACACTTCATGATGGGAAACCAACCTGGACTCACCAAGTGAAACATTTCCTAGCAGTAATGATACAAAGTTGGAACCATCATTAAAGTCACCTCCCACCCTAGAGCTTAAGGAACTACCAAAACAATTAAAGTACGTATTTGTTGGAGCCAATAACACCCTCCCGGTGATCATCGCATCTAACTTATCTGAAGAGAATAAGATGGCTCTTACGGAGTTGTTGATAGAGCATCGAACATCAATTAGTTGGAAAATTGCTTATTTGAGAGGAATCAACCCACCTATCATTATGCATAAGATTACTATAGAAGCAGGAATCAAACCAACTTGGGATGCTAAAAAAAGATTGAACCCGAACATGTGGGAGGTGGTGAAGAAAGAGGTATTGAAGTGGCTCGATGCAAGTATTGTTTATCCAATTTCTAATAGTGAGTGGGTTATCCCAACGCAAGCAGTCCCTGAGAAAGCCGGCATATAGATTGTTCAAAGTGCAGACGGTAAAGAGGTAGCCACTCGGCCGGTAATAGGGCAACGTATTTGTATTGATTATGAGAAGTTGAATGCTGCATTTTCCAAAGACCATTTTCCATTACCTCTCATTGATCAAATAGTTGAAAAACTATCGGGTAAACGATTTTATTTCTTTTTAAATGGATATTCGGGATACAACCAAATTGCAATTCATCCGGAGTACCAACAAAAACCTAGTTTCACATGTTCATATGGTACTTTCGTATTTAGGTGAATGCCATTTGGTTTGTGTAATGCTCTCTCCACTTTCCAAAGGTGCATGATTAGTATCTTTTCAGATATGGTAGGGGATTCCATGGAAATCTTTATGAATGATTTTTCAATTTATTTCACGTCTTTTGAATCATGCTTAATTCAATTGAAAAAAGTGTTAAAAAGATGCATAGAAGCAAATTTGGTACTAAGTTGGGAAAATAGCCATTTTATGGTTCAAGGAGGTATCATGTTGGGTCATGTTGTTTCGAGTCGGGGGATAGAGGTTGATAGGGAAAAAGTACAGGTTATCTCTACTCTACCACCACCAATAAACATCAATGCATTAGGTATTTTTTTGGGCATGTTAGTTGTTATAGACGTTTAATTAAAAATTTTAGTGTGATAAGAAAACCGTTGTGCAATTTGCTTTTGAAAGATGTAGCTTTTAACTGTGATAATGAGTGTTTAAATGCTTTTAACATTTTACAAGAAAAGTTGGTGGAAGCCCTGATTTTACAGTCACCGGATAGGACACTTCCCTTAGAAATAATGTGTGAAGCTAGTGACTTTGCAGTAGGGGCAGTTTTAGGACAACGAGTGGATAAGAAACTAGTGGTCATTTACTACTCAAGTAAGACTATTCTGATACATAGTTAAACTACACAACCAAAGAAAAAGAATTACTTGAAGTAGTCTATGCGCTAGAAAATTTTCGTTCATATATTTGGGGTAGTAAGATTATTGTGTATTCTGACTACTTTGTTGTCGGTACTTAATGGATAAAAAGGATGCAAAACATTGGTTGATTCGGTGGATATTGTTATTACAAGATTTTGACCTGGAGATACGAGATAAGAAAGGAAAGGAAAATGTGGTATCCGATCACTCGTCAAGAATAATCCATAATTTGGATGAACATCAACTAGAAATTAATGAAACCTTTCCTCATGAGCATTTACTGTTTGTTTCCACTTCTGCTTATCCACGGTATGCTAACTTTGTTAACTATTATGTCGCAGGCATCATCCCCGAACATTGGTCCTAAACAAAGAAGAAAACACTTTTTGTCAAGAGCAAAGCAATATTTTTGGGACGATCCTGGTTTGTTCAAGATAGGGGCCGATCAACTGATCTGAAGATGTGTGCCAGATTCGGAGATACCAGATGTGTTGTGGTTGGCACATGCATCTGCATGTGGTGGCCTTTTCAGTGGCTAGAAAACAGGGCATCGAGTGCTACAATATGGGCTATTTTGGCCTACTATTTTTAAAGATGCATTTGAATTTTCAAGAACAATTTGCGAATTGCCAAAAGATGGGTAGGATTACAAAAAGAAATAAGATGCCCATGCAACCAATCCTAGTAATCGACATCTTTGATGTTTGGGGGATTGATTTTATAGGACCCTTTACCAATTCATTTGGCAATTTTTACATTTTAGTGGCACTTTTTTATGTTTCCAAGTGGTTGGAAGCAATTGCCACTAAAACGAATGACCACAATGTAGTTTCCAAGTTTGTTCAATCTAAAATCTTTTCATGATATGGAGTACCTCACGTGATCATAAGTGATGGGGGCTCCCATTTCAAAAATTTTAACTTTGGCAAATTACTCAAACGATATGGTGTGGATTATCGGATTGCCACCCCATATCACCCGCAAACAAGTGGCCAGGTTTAGGTGTCCAATAGGCAGATCAAAGAAATTTTACAAAAAATAGTGTGACCTGACCGTAAGGATTGGTCAAACAAACTTAATGATGCCTTATAGGTATATTGCACTGCATACAAAATACCTATTGGAATCACCCCTTATCGTTTATTTCATGGAAAGGGTTTTCATTTACCATTCGAATGAGCTCATCGAGCATTATAGGCCATTATAGAAGCTAACTTTGATTATGATACTAAAGGAAAGTTAAGACAACTGAGCCTAATTGAGTTGGAAGAACTATGGGAGGAAGTATATGAGATCACACTAGTTACAAGGACAAGATAAAATGTGTGCATGATACAAAACTTCGGTTAAAAGTATTCCAAGTAGGGAATTAGGTATGGCTTTATAAATCTCGACTCAAACTGTTCCAGGCAAGCTAAAAAGTAAATGGATTGGTCCGTACCTTATCACATAAATCAGGAATTCAGGTGAAATTGAGATTGAAGATTTTGAGGACCACGTTCGTCCAGTGGTTAATGGTAACCGGTTAAAGCCGTATTTGTGACCAAATGACCTGAATGGGCTGGATAGGCAAACCGATGACCTTCTATCGGTTAGCATCCGGGTTTTTAACCCCAGCTAGAGGTTGAGGTTACAATGAGTCAAGCTATAGACTCTTGTAATGTAGCACTTCCGGGAGGAAACCCGTGTTCGTAATTTTGTTTTCTTTTATATTTCCGTTTTCATTCTTTCTTGTGCCACTTCGTTTATTTGCTAATGTAGAGGCCGTTGAACCACTTAAGTGTGGGGATGTCACCCGATCAGGTACGTATTCCAGATTAATTTTGAGTCGAGGATGTCTCAGTTCAGAAGTTGGGGGTGGAAGATGAACTCGGGTGTACAAATAGATGAACTCGGTTGTTTAAGAAGAAAAAAAGGGGAAAACTTCAAGGGGGTGTTGTGCACATCTCTCAAACTCATTTCCCTTTCAATAAAAACACATATGATTAGATTGAAACCCACTTGCTCTTACTTTTCTTCTTCTTCTTCTTCACAACCTCTCAAGAACAATAAAAACCTAATTCCCAAGTCTCTCCAATTGTAACCAATTCAAACGGTTGTTAGGCCTATTTCACTTCATTTTTTGAGAGGAATAAGAATCCATGGGTAGTTTCCTCCAATTCGTGATCATTAAGTGTAGATCTAAGGAGCCTGATGAACCCTAAGTTTCAAAGTTGGTGTTCTTCACTTCCGGGTTGGTTTTCTTTCAATTGAAATTCATATTAACATCTTTAAACCATAAAGGTATGTTCTTTATCCCCACATAGCATGAATGTATGAAGTATTGAACTTTGTTAAGTAGGTTTACATGACTATTGTTATCTTAGTTGGATTATGGGTGATGAATGTAGTTAGATGTTAGTTTGAACATATTCTTAAGAAATAAACGGTAGGTGTGATCCTAGTGGTGATTCTTGGACATGTGAACATGTGATGTACCATATGCTAGTAACTAGATACATGATGCAATTGGGTTATTAAACAATTGTATAATATAACGGCCTGGTAAAAAAATCAAAAGTATAAATGTTGATGTCTTAATCAATTGAACATTTCTTGACAAATGGCAACTAAAAAGGATTCATTACTAGCAATTTGGGGGATTTGTAACATGTCGTAGAACAAGTGTGGGGATGGATGTAATCCAATCTTGGTCCACCCCTTTAGTTGACCGTGACTAACTTAAATTGTTTGGTGTCTTATTATTGCATGTATGTTGATGGGAAGATCTGGGAAGGAACAAGCGGGAGCTTAAAATGAGAAAAGAAAGCAAACCCCCTAGTGGTAATAAGGGTGGAACCGATGCCACCACAAGAAGAGGAAATGCTAGAAGATGTACCAAAATGGAAAGGGGTCCATTGAGAAAATTTTATCCTAAGTTTCAATCGACATTGTGGGAAGAAAAGAAGTCTAGAATGAGAGATCTAAAGGAAGCTTACTTGATAGAAGGGGAAGTGCCCGAAGCATTGTTTACCCATCATAGGGTACATGAAAGATTTGAACCAGTGGGGGTGACAGGCTGTGTTGAAATGTTTTGACCATAAGGAAGACAAACTGTTTGCACTAGCGGTTGATGAATGGGTAAGTACATTCCAGTTAGAGGTGACTAGGAATATACAGTAAATGAAGTTGGTGGGTGACTGTCGAGGTCGCAAGGTAACACTATCGATAACCAATCTGAAGAAATTGGCAACTTTTGATTATTTCTGCATGAGTCTGTATGAATTTCCCTCTGAGACACCATTTGGAATAAACCAGACAAAAGCCCAATGTCTGCACTGATGAAAGACTTACTTTTCAAGTCGGAAAAAACACATACCATGAAGAGGGTGGATCTGAAGAAGGAGGCAAGATTGATTCAAACCATTATAACACATAATATGATGCCTCGAAGGGGGGATAAAGATTCAGTTCGGTTTTGTGATGTACCTATTCTCTACTCCATCATGACCGGTGAGCGTAAGATCTCATTCTACTACTTAGCCATGATGAACATTTGACTAACTCGCATCACTAAGGGTAAGAAGATCATTTGTCACTGTAAGTTGATTCAAGCTTTGTTTAAGTAGTTTAAGGTTATCGATCACTCGTTATTTGAAAGGCCAACAAACTACATTCTTAAAGATTTGGAACCATTCAATGTAATCCTCATGGCACAGGTAGGTTGGGAATGGAGTTGTAATGATCAGTATGCAAGATGGAAACACAAGAATAGAGAGAAGATTAAGGTGAAAAGGTTGGATGCAAGACCATTGGAACCAGGAGATGAAAATGAAGCTTAAAGTGAGTATAGTGTGGCTAAGGATGATTTAAATAACCCATATGAGGTAGAGGGACCAGTCACAAGATCTCCATACCCGATGCCTGATGACATGTGGGCTTGGGTTCAAAAGTGTAGGCCAAAAGGATATGACATCTGGCCTAGTTACAATCAGAACAATTGGGATTTATAACAACATAGCAGGTTGCAAGCTAAAGATAATGCCCAAGAAGTGATAGCAAATCAAAATCATTGGAATCGTGCTAACCTTTTGTATTAGGAAATTCAAGTCAACAACAATTAGGTAGAGAAGGAAGTGGTAGCGGAACTCAAGAGGGTGCATTCTATTTCAGTGAATGGATGGAAGAGTTAAAAGGCATGTTTGGGCCGTGCCAGCTATGATACTTTGGGGGCAATCAATGATCATGATTGTTTTGATCGATTAGGTCCAATTGCTCCAATTTGGCTTTAGTTATCTTATGTGTTTATCTATCTATGTTTTGGTTAGTAGCAAGAACAGTCAAACTAATGGGGGTTGTTTGGTGTTTGAACTCTTACTTTGATTAATAGGAAATACGTAACTTGTATATGCTTGTTGGTTAGCAAGTCTGGGTTGGTGAATCGAGAACCTTGGGGAAGTGTTAAGGGTTGGTAAAGATTACAAGAGGTCGTGTTGAATTTGACACAACCGTACATTGGGGACAATGTATCCCAAGTGTGGAAATTTTGGAGAAATGGGAATTTAGACAAAAATTGAAATTGAAATTTTATAAATTTTTCTCTAAAATGCTAACTGTTGGACGAGGTTCTTGGTCATGGTTAGTTCCTTTTATGTTTAAAACCCAGGATGTCTGTGAAAGTTGGAAAGGGAATGCCTAACTAGGGTAAGCTAACCTTAGGTGTAGTAAACTTGCACACTTCATGTCGGTAACCCGAATCCACCGTTTCCATTTATGAGAAGCCTGTTTATTTGTTGCATATCTTAATTGCTTAATTGAGTGTGCAATGATGCTTGTTTGTGGTAGAACTTGCGCAACACGTGTATTTCGAGACCCGAGACCGTGATTCATATTAAAATGATTGATGCAATAGGATTAACCAAAGAATAACCCCATAGGACCCACATACCTGATGTTTATCCATTGGTCACAAATTTTGAGCATGCTTCCTCATTTGTATTATTTTAACCCAATATTATGACCATTAGCCTTTTGTTAGCCTTTTTGTTAGTTTACCCTTATGATGGAACGTGAGTTAGTAAATTGTATGTGAATAGTAATTAAGTAATTTGTTTCAAGTTTTGAGTTGTAGTCAGAAGACAACTAAGTTTAAGTTGAAATTTGTCGGGCGTTAATGAAAAAAATGAGAAAAAGCAATGAAAATTTTCGAAGTAAGTTAGGTTGAAGAACCGAGTTATTAGACAAGAAAAAGATGGTGTTTAGCAAGTAAGTCGTTTTGAGAATCATTATATTTCATTTTTGGCATTGAATAAGTAGTTAGCTCACGTTTTTCCATTAACGTAAGCACTATCTCCCAAATATTTCCCACCCGAACCTAAGCCCAACATTATAGCCCTGTGAAAGCCCTCATGATTTGCGTGAATTATCACGTTAGTACGTGGAGAATTGATTGCATTACAAGCCTATGCACACTAATTTGTATCATTGCGTGAGTGTTCATAAATATCCGGCATATCTTTTACCAAGTTTAGAAATTACACTGAGCGGAAAGAATAATTGTGAGGGATTTGACATGTGCAAGGAAGCAACCTAGAGTGGGTAGCTTTAGTTAGACAATCCAATGGATTAAAGGATTCTGGTTGCTAAAAGGGAATTAGTTGTGACCTTGAATCTTAATCAGGGGTTAGTGTTTGTGTGTGTGTGTGTTTTTTTAAATTCTAGATCCGAATGGATACGTTTAAAAGCAGTCTCGCTTGAGTGCAAACGAGGGACAAGTATGGGGATGTGATGTTCGGTTGTTTAAATGGTGTCTAAGTATTTAGTTATAAGGTTTTAAAGAGTTTACATGTTAGGACGAGGTTATTGTTGGTGCACATATGTTTCGCAGGCATTGGGAGCTAAATGACGTAAATAAAGTCAGTTGAGAAGTTATAGGATGAAGCGGTGCAAACCCGAGCAATGGACAAGAAAGAAACATAAGAGAAATGAAGAAGACGAGCATTGGCTGCCATAAGACCTGTGGCGGCCGTAAGTTACGGTGGCCTGAGGGAGGTCAAGGTTAGAAAGCAACCACCGTAAGTTACGGTGGTGGGAGGATCTATGGTACAAGCAACATTATAAAAATCAGTAAAGTCCTATGTAACCTACGGTGATCATATGACCTACGGTGCAAAGCACACTGAAACTTTATAAAAAGACGGGAAATTTAGGTTTTGACCTACCAATTTATTCCCATCCGTCTCCAAGTCCCAAGAACGATTCCAAGCAATCCTGAAGACTTCAAAAGATGATTTCAAGGCTGAAGATCTCATTTTTATCATTTGGTTCGATTCCTTAATGTTTAGAACAATGTTTTCATTAGTATTCTAGATGATTTTTGTTGCCATGTCTGGCTAAACCATCCATGCTCTTCTCTGGTGGTAGTTTTTTTTGCATTTGACTTGCTCTTATGTTTTCAATTGGGTTATTATGGAACCATGCATCTTAAGCAATGTGATTTTATTTGTTAGTTAGAACTTCTAAAATATTTATGTTGATTGAACCTACAATCCAGTTTTTGTGAGTGTTATAGATTTCTTTACATCGGAAAGACTCACGAGGGTTTGGATTGGGTTGGTTAACGTAAGTTGGGTATGATCTGAGTAGTTCATTTACAAA
>BJCO01810599.1:0-11166 GCA_018326465.1 Flaveria floridana
ACCCCCCCCCCCCCCCCCGACCCCTTCAATCCTCTGCCATTGGTAACTTAATTAAAATAATTAAATATATACAGTTGTGATATATGCTATTGTTGTTCACGTTTACTTTAATTATAAATTCTACCATTTGTCCAATCCTCAATCAAATACACATATCACATTACCACAGGCTGAGTCTTCGACCTCCGCCTAACGCCTCTCCGGACTCTGCCTTTTAATGTACATTTTAAACTATGTTATTTGTTAATTAAGAATTTTATTGACTTTGTTCTAAATATGTCAAGATTTATCAAGTTAAGGAATAATGATTATGTATTATTTCAGATTTTTATGGACTTTTATTTCACTAAATATGTAATTTTTATCGTGTTTTTAACGGTCTTATCGTATAACATGTTTCTAAATAGGTTCAGGTTTGAAAAAAATGACACATAGAGTTATCGTGTTGTTCATGTCAACACTTTTCATATTAGTGTCTTCTTGTTTGTGTATTATCGTTTGTTTCTAGCTTGTTATGTTAGTCCTAGTAAATTATATAAAAACTAGTAAATTTTGACTGTGCGTTACGACGGTCTACTTCTGAATAAAACTTATGTTGAAATGTAGGTAGAAATAAATACATCACAACAGTAATGCGAACTTAAAAAGCATTACATTATTGTGAAAAATTAAAGTATATTATAGGGTTTAATTTTTTTTTAAAAAGAAAATTAAATGTGGTAAACAGTCATATGACAATTACCTAACGGCAATGAAGCACTGGGGGAGGGATGATGAGTAACAATGAGTCGATAATCTCCCATGAGAGTACGATTTGTAAGAATGGCAGAATTTAATAATCAAACTAACTTGACAAAAATAACATTCCAGTCCCTTCCCACAAATCTTAAGCATGTTTTTTCTTTCTTTTAAATATCCAACAGCCTCACGGTTCACCAACATTGAACAAAAAGCTTCACAAAACAACCAGATTTCTGATTAATAACTAACATCATAACGGTGCCCACAGCTCAACCACATACACTTGATTAGGACACCTAATAGGCTAATATTTTAAACTTCAAACTCTAAGAAATAGAATCAAAAAGGGTGTTGTATGTCCTTATTAATTTCATAAATCGGTTAAATTAATAACATACAATATCAAGGATGAGTAGTTATATATCGTACTTGGATTGAAGGTCTGATTGAAATGATATCATTAAGAACATAACATAAGTGGTTTTCTAAAAGTTTGAACCCACATCGGTCAACAGATGATCTTCCAATCGCTTTATAATAACTTATTACACACCCACTCTCACCGGGCTTGGTAGCGCTTGCCTATAACCCAAGTGGGGGTATCAAAGTGGGTTGGACTGTGGCTCGGACCAGTTCGGTTGGGTCTGAAAGGGCGAACTCTTGCTTGCCCGTTCCAAGTCGAGAGTTGGTTCATGTGGCTCGAGCGAAGGCTCGGGTTACTTGGACCCTAGACTAAGGGGCACTGCGTTAGGCTGGCTTCACAGAGCTGCGACAACCCT
The DNA here is from genome assembly GCA_018326465.1 of Flaveria floridana. NCBI lineage: Eukaryota > Viridiplantae > Streptophyta > Magnoliopsida > Asterales > Asteraceae > Flaveria > Flaveria floridana. Next base: position 1,521 of record BJCO01810599.1, read on the forward strand.
TGGCTCCCGACAGTGGAAGGATAACAGGCTTGTGCTCATCTGGCTCAATACGCCGGTTGGTTTGACTCAAATGAACACCCACTTTTTTGCTATCTTCGCTGCCGTTTTGGTTTGTTTGGGGTGCTTTACGCGTAGGCAACTCCCTCCATGGGCTTGTTTTGAAATGTGGGTACTTAATAGATGACTTCTCGATTCCTGCTTTTCATTTCAGTGTATTGGCAACTGTTACTAGAAGTACATCGGACGTGTGTACGGAAAAAGCGTGTTATCGTGTGGAACGTGAGTTTACGCAGAGCCTAATATAGCAATATGGTCAATTTGTGTCTATAATACATTATTCTGAATAGCTGGTAGCACTTGTTGTGGTCAGTCTCTTCATGCTTATGTTATCAAATTAGAGTTCCAGAAACAGCCTGCTTTTGCCAATGTCATTATGTCAATGTATGCTAAATTTTGGTTCTTATTTCAAAGGTTACATATGATGTTTTGATGTTCATTAATTTGTAATAAGCTTAATAAGCTCAACTATTGTTACCGACTGACGTTAAACAAAAGATAAAATAGTCATACACAGACAATTCACGGAATTTACTCTCTTTGCTTCTAAAAGCTAAACTAAATTTGAAACATCATAAGGGTATGAATAGGAGTATTAATTATTAAACACAATTTCAATACATCTAGACACACCAACAAACAATAATCATGATTCTAAACTCTCCTTCCTTTCTAATTTGCAACTCAAGAGTTGTACTAAGAGCTTCTACATAATAACATCTATCAATCAAACATTCAAAGCTCAAACAAAACAAGAACAATAACCCAAAAAAAAAAAAAACCTCCGATTAACATCCCATCACATTCATACACGAACCAACGTCATGATCATCCCAATGTAGAAGATGAACCGGACCCACCTGAACCTGGCTGTTTGGCAACATAAATCTGCTTCACTTTTGTTGAAGACGGGAAGCTTTTTTCAGGCCCCATGGATTGGTATCTTCCATGAAACCCTGTCCTGCGGTGGGACCATTGACTCCCCATGGACTTGTTCTTTGGGGACACCCCTACTCCAACTCTTTGATACCCGTAACCGCCACCATGATTATTGTACTGTTGAGAAGACAAATTCTTACCCTGTTGGTGTTGATTCTTGGACTCCACACTGCTGCTGCCGTTGTTATTGTGGATGCTGATTCCACCTCTCTGAACGTCGTCTCCAGTTTTTGTAGTGCCTGAAGTAATATGACTGACAATGCCAGGTGCAGATGTGGTAGATATGGATGGTCCAGATGAGTCTACCAACCCAAGCTCGTCAGGGAAATGGGTTATGGTTGAATCTCTAACAATAGGAAAGGGACTTGAAGCTTGAGGTTCAGATGATCTATTGGGAGGAAACGTTGACTGGTCAACAGGATGTCTTCTGTGGCTGCTGAACTGGGAAGGTCCAGTCATGGCATCTGCTTGTTGCTGTAATGGCAGTGACATAGGAACAGCGTGAAGCGGTGATGCAGGCATGTGAGACCACCGCGCTTGAACCGCCATGTCAGGTGCAGTCTGGTCACACATATAGGATCACGTTCTTTCAGTAGTCGTAAAAATAAGCAGCAAACAATAATTAAACAGACAAAAGATTTACCTGAAATGGGGGCACCTCAAACATGGTCAAGGGTGAACCCATGGGCAATAAGGGAGAGCCAGGGCCAAGATGCTGGATTGGAGGCTGCATGTTGGGTGGGTTGCGGGGTCCAGAAACCATATTCATAGAATTCATGTCCTCTTCACCACGACTAGAAGTTGGATCATGCTTCCAATCGGGTTGTTTTCCAGACGGGATGTATGTGGCACCCATAAAGCTCAAGCCAACCTGGCCGAACTGACCGACTGGGGCATAATGGTTATAAACAACCATATGTGGTGGAGCTTGGACACCAGGTGAACCAATGAAAGGACCTGTGAATCCAGCGGGACCATAGAATGAGTCCATGCCAGAATGGTTTTGCCATGCACTAATATGCCTAGATCCTGACCCTGTGGGTTTTTGGGATTGTGACTTGGTCGCATCAGTTTCGTCATGTGGACCAAATGCAAAGACCGGACCACTCATCATGGGGTGGTTCATATCATAGAAGGGAAAATGAGAAGGTCTGGGACCATGGAAATGTGAGAGCGTTTGGGTTGATGAGCCCTGAGGACTTGGCAGTGGTGTCCATAAAGATATTGGTGGGGTTTCAACAGATAGATCAGCAGGAAGTGATACACTAAGTGATTCCTCAGGCTTAGATTGACTTCCGGATTGTTGATCCCCAGTCAATCCTGTAAAACATTTCAAATATCAACAGATTTAATCAATAAATTGATAAATAACATTATCAAAATGTTATTAAAATTGGTTTACCTCCTTGAATACCCTCAACTGCACCTCCAAAACTTTTTGAGCCTGCAACCGAAACAGGCCCCAAGCCATTGCCAATAATCTCATTAGTTTCGATGACAGACACATCCACGGCTGACACAGCAGCTTCAACTTCAGCGACACGATCTTCTGTAGACTGCTCGTCTTTTTTGAAGAAAATATTACCATCACTTTCTGCCTTTAAAACTTTTCGAGTATTTAGAGTCATGTCAGGACGAGTGGACCCAGGAGCCCCAATCCCATGTGAAACAACACGGCTGCTTGGAGGAAGTATTGTAGGGGAAGTAACTGCCCCTGTTCATAGAGAGATAGGACGACATTATCGGATTATCAGAATATGAACATATGAGGAATTCAATAGTGTTTGAACTTTAAGCTTTCAGGAAGTATAAGCTTTACCAAACTGAATTTTTTCACCCGCAAGCAGTGAGTTGATTGGGCTTGAAGAGGATGAAATTGATTTTCCCTTCATCAAGATTAACGAGGAAGGCAAAACAGGTTCACTAACCAAAGTGGTATGATCTCCAATAGATGTTACATCCGTCGTATTGAACCTTGCAGATTTCATAGCCTCATCCAGTTGTGTCTGAGTTAAGGGAATAACCTGTAATATGTTATAAAAAAAAGTTCAATATTCTACAATTTCTCATGCTTAGAATAAAAAACCAGGTAAGGTTTTTCACCTGTTGATCCAATTGTGCATTACCCCAGTCACCCAGAGACATTTGAACATTATCAACAACCTTCTTTTCAGGCTCAGGCATGAGATTTAGACCATGATCTTCTGCCGCACCAGACATTGCAGGTGCACATTCACTTTGGATAGTCCTGTAGATCAATGTATTCTGTTGAGTGCTAATTATAAAATAGACACTTTCCAACGCTATTTTAAGCCCCAATCAGAGAAAACATACTGGCTATTATGCGGTGTTATCCCACCCTGCACATCAGTATCCACAGTTGGAGTGTCAACTGGAGACAACAATTGAGAATCTGTTGTTGAAAAGTCAGTAGATGGTTCTTTTTTCACTAGGCCAGCAACATCAGAACGTATGTTGTTTGATGCTTCACCAACCAATGATACAGAGATTTCATTTGCACCAGTAGAGCTCATACTAGCCTTTCGTGGTTGCTGAAGAATTAAAAGAAATACGTTAAGACTACAACCAAACCATAAAAATAAGATGAAAAAGGATTGAATTAAATAGATTCTGTAAAGTGAAACCTTTGAAACACGTGATTTTGCCTTGATTTCTTTTTCTCTCTGTTCACGCCGATCATTCAACATCTGTCGTTTTGACCTCACTTGTATGAAATCGTCTTCATCACTTGGGCATTCGATGCCTGGTTGCTTATAAATATGAACAACGCCACTTTGCAAAGGTGCATCAACATCTTCTGCTGGAATGTTCCTCATTATGTTGTCAACAGAGGATGAAGTCACCTGAGTTTTTGTTTTTGCAGTTTCTTTCTCTGGCTTGCTTTCAGAGACAATATCACCTTCGGGTAAAACCCTTTTCAATGACATAGTGGAGCCCTTTTGACGCCTATACCCACTTCTTGTAGAATTCACTACACCTTTATTGCTTAACTTGTCATCCATCCCCAAACTATTAGCATTCTCCCGGACTCGAAACTCAGTTCGTTGAACCAGGCGTCGATGTTTCCTTTGAAATCCGTTAGAGCCCATGGAATCATAAGCTTGAAATGATCTTGGACCAGAACTTCTAGATGAGTGCACAGTTCTCTTTCCCCTATTTGACGGGCCTGGGGCCTTTGACAATGGTACATTTTTATCACCAGAAATAACCTCAGATGATGCTTCGGCAAACTGCAACGGAGAATCATTATTAGTTGTGTCATGACCTTTTTCTTCAGTTCGTGTAACGGGCTTAGATGCAATTCTGTTATCAACAGCATGGGAAAGATTGTTTTGATTATTCAATGGATTCGCCAAACCACTGTCGTTTTCCATGTTGATAGCAGAACTTTCTTTAGAAAACTGATAAGGTAGAAACGTTGCTGAATTTTTACTCATATTAAAATGTGTATGGTTATGAGTATGGTGAAAGTTTGGTTGAACAAGAGGCATGTGTTGTGGAGTCATGGGAAGAATTCCTTGGGAAACAGGAGACGTATAACTCAGTTGACCAAATTGGAATAAAGGTGGTGGTTGTGATGGGTGTATATGGCCAATTGATGAAGCAACAGGTGGGTGTAGATGGAGAGGCATCTGTATGGACCCTATTTGTATGGAGGGAACTGGCGACGGTATGAGAGTCGGGCCAGAAAATAAGCCAAACTGCAGTTGAACAGGTGTGGTAGACAGGCTTGAAGAAGATACAATCTCAGCCATAGAAGAAGGATCACCTGAGAGACCAGAAGAAGTTGATATGGAAATATTTTGGGTCTGTTCATTGATTAGTGCATCAGCTGCTGCTGCTTTTTCTACAACACCAACAGAAATTTCTGGCATATCAACAGTATTGGCATCCACATCTGCTTTCAGATCTTTCTCTAACTCATCACCTGGAATTCTAACTTCAACACCCTCATTAAACCCCCGTATTAATTTTTCCATCACATTAGTTGAATCTTTCTCCTCAAGTTGCATATGTTCAAACTCTTGTGTCAAATTAATATTGTCATCAGGTCCTTCATGCACTTCTTCTTCACCATAACCATCATCTTCATCATACTCTTCTTGTTCTTGCATCTCATCATGATTCTCAAGGCTCCATTCTTCATCTTCTTCACTTGAAACAGACTTTAATGTTGGCATTGTAGCCAAATCTCCAGGCTCATCATTCACAATTTCCTTCCCACCTTCAACTCCAGTAACTATAACTGAACAACCAACAGAATCATCCAGCTCATCCTGAGACAGATGTGTTGGTGAACTAGGCGGACTCGAAACTGAGAGAGATGACTGTGAATCACACCTTGGTGTGTCATTTTTCTCCAGATTTTGAGCCAAAATTCCTTGCTGAAGATTAACAAGGTCTGATTGTTGAAGATTGTCCTGAGGACCACCGTAATTCCCTGTTCTTGCAGTCGATTCTAGAGAACTTGAAGGAGCTGAGATTTCATTCTCCCCTCTCACCGATGATCTAGGAACAGATAATGATGGAGGGGGAAGAACACGAGGCTGTTTGATTGAATATCGCGACCTCCCATAAGAATAAACCTTATCTGATTCCACATTCATATACAATCGTTCTGAATAAGGAGAACGGGTATTGTTACGAGAATATCCCTGCCCCCAACCAGCTTCACCATATTTCTCACCAGCGTTGTCATAAAATTCTGACTCGATATCCCTATTTCTTCCATACGATTCTCCATCCCCAAATGAATTCCACCTATGATCTCGATCTCCAAGATGAGGAAATCCATCAGTATCAGGAGATCTTGAAGGCATGTATCCACCTCCATACAACTCTTTCCTAGAAAAAGATCTCCCACCAATGGATGCTTCCCTTCTGGGACTATGATGTCCGTTCTCCCAGTCATTGAGTAAAAAAGATGAATTGCTTCCAACTTCAAATGCTTCCCTTTTCCATGGATTAACAGGTTTTCCTCTTTCCACAAAGGTAGATGAAACTTCACTAGAGATCTGAAGCCGGTCAAAGGGCCTGTCAATTGCAGATGAATCAGAACTTGCTGTAGTTATTCTCTCCACCATTCTCTGACTAACTTCCCAGTTATCAATATCTGAATCCATAGATGCATCACTGCCTTTTCCACCAGCAGGAACTTCATCGTCTGCACCAGTATTAACAGAATTACCACCTTTTCCAATTTCAGCATCCCGTTTTGCCATTCTAGCTTCCAATTCTAATAGCTTCTGTTTGGCAGCTTGTTTCCTCCTCTCTTCTTCCACATGCATCCTCCTTTTTTCTTCTTCACGAGCAATTTTCAGCTCTTCAGCTTTTTGAATTGCATCCAATCTTTCTTGTTCTGCTATCCAAGCAGCTTCCCTTGCTTCTTCTTCCATCCTTCTTCGCCTTTCTTCTTCTTCTAGAATCGCCCTTCGTCTCTCTTCATCCTCTCTTCGTGCTTGCTCTAAAGCTCTTTCTTGTTCTTCAGCAATCCTTTTTCTTTCCATCTCTTGCATCTTCTGAACTCTCTCCAGTTCAGCCTCAAAAGACTCCCTAGCAGGATCATGGAAATCTGCCTGATTAATCACATCCTTCTTCTTCTTAACCACTCTAACTAAGCTTCCAGTAAACGGATCTCTTTCATCATAAACACTGGAACTGAAGTCTTTCTGACAAGAATCGTCTAAGTAACTTCGTTCACTCTTTAAAAATGAAGACTTGCCACCTAAAGAAAAAACTGACTTTGACCCTGTAGAATTGTGGTAACCTTCAGTTTTGTACCTAGGAGATTCAGTCGAGTTATTCCAGTGTCTTTGTCCCCCTTGTCTCCCTTGTGCTGCATCTCTTCTTACAAATGTAGAATCCCTGTTTTCTGTTGCCACGTCATGGTGAGCATTGTCTCCAATAGATGACATGTATTTACTGTTTTTAAGATCTGGTCCAGTAACAGTGTTACCTTCATTCATAGCAATGGGTCCATTATGCCTATCTTTGTGAATATAAGAATTCCTCCAAGAGTAGATTTCTCTGTAAGGCTCAACTTTAGGCGCTTCATAGGCAGAACTTTTTGCAATCGGCTGACTGCGCCTTTCAGACAGATTATTGGGTGGTTTGTGAGGCAAGATGCTGCTTCTGGGCACATCAAAATCTCTATCCCAGTATGTTTCATTTTTTGGCAACTCTTGATCTCTCCCACTCCTTCCTGCAAATCCATGACCTGTATCTCGCTCATCATCAGCCCAATCAGACCTTGGCTTCAACCATATTAGTGGCAAAGGGTCCTCTTGCTTCTGAGCACGATCCATGTATGCACTACTTGGTCTTGGACTCTGCCCATTGTTTCCATTCACACCATTCGCAATGTGATTGGATGATTGAACGTGAGCTGACGAGCCGATATTAGAACTGTCTCTTAGATCACTGGATGACTCCTCACTAATTAATTGTTTCACCTTTTGTAAAGACCCTTCCTTTTGCTTTTGTACAGACCCGGTTGAGGAAGGCAAAGCGGCCCGCAAAGATGGAAAGTCTTCACCCCTCAACACCATAGCTTTATCTACAGGAGCTATATTCGAATGATGAGCTCCATGTCCAAGTCCCCCACCAGACCTAGCCGAGGGAGGCATATAAGCACCACTTACTTTAGTAGCAGCACCTTCAGTAACATTCGTACTCTCTGAAATCAGAGTGTCACTGCTAACATCCTTCTCCTGCAAAGCAACAGTTCCAGGTTTCGTCCATCCCATACCCGACGAACTAGGCCTTGAACCACTCCCTGAACCAGCACCACCCGCCACCCCTCCCCCTGCACCCGTTGAATCAATTTTCTCATACTCTTTTCTCAATGAAGGCAAGTTCAAGGGGGGTGGAACAGATAATTTCGGCGTAGCCTTCTGCAAAGGACGGTTTCTAGACAAAACAACCATCCCACCTCCCGCACTAGCATGCCCACCAGGCCGGGCACGGTTTGCCCCAACGCCCGACCCGTAAGAGCCACTATGAGACTGATAATTATGATGAGAAGGCTGCCCATATAACTTATTCAAATTTACAGACACAAACTTGGATCCAGAACCACCATGGTTATTAGCCATAATCCGCAACAAAGCATCAAAACCCTAGCCCTATGTTCCTCTCTCCTCCACAAAAATCAGATGTACAAACACACACAGCCTCTGCTCAGCAGATCTCTCAGTGAACAACTGAACACAAATAAAAACTCAAACCCTTAGAACGCCCTCTGAACTTATCTGAAACAGAATAAAATCACAATAAAAACACTATGATTGATACGTCAATTGATACATACGTCTAATAAATGCATGCGATACATAGATCAATCAGTGTGGTTTGTCTATAATCAGGGCATTAAATGAGGAGAAACTTAATTAGGGCGCACGATTAAGTGAATAGTTACCTCCGGTGATGTGATCGGCGGTGGAGACGGTGGTTTGCGACGGTGGGAGACGTCTGAGAAGCCCTACAACCGCTTTAGTCGGGGCGAAGGGGAGTTGATTATTGGTTTAAGATTTGGGAATTGGTGAAAGTGTAAAAATCAGATGGAAACCTATATTGGTCGGTGTGTTTTTCAAGTTTACACCAATGGACAAGAATCATCCCTATAATATCATGAATGGACACTTTAAGCCGCTTCGCTTTTAATTTTGTAACTTTTTTTTCTACGTCAAACGTACGACCATGATTCGAAAGATAAGTGTTATTTTAATCGTGCTTATTTATCCGTTTTCCAGTCATCACCGCGCCCTCAAACCCTTCAAAAGAAAACGCATAGTTAGGAAAAACCCTCTAGCTCAGCCCATAGCATTTTTGCTCTAAGCGAGACTCGAACCAAAGATGTATGCATTTTTTATTGGCTTGGGTACCTAGTATCAACACTTGTAATTAGTATCAAAACTCTTGCGGTGTGTTGAGGAGCAAAATTCAAAAATGTGAAAAAAGCTGACGTTGATGCTTTGACTTGAACCCGTGCATTGAAAGTAAAAAAACGAAAGTTAGTGAAACTTTATACATAAAAAGCGAAACCATCACAAAATTTATGTGTGGTAGCAATATAATGAACCGTAAGGATCAAGCCAAAGTAAATCATTAATAAATAATTGATTAATCTCAAGATGATTTGTTGCACTCATGAAAGAATGTGTGGACAACTTGGAGATAACCGTAACTTATAAACCAGTGACATATTGATCTCGGCAATAAAATAAACAAGAGTGTGATACTCTGCCTCATTACTAGAATGGTAATAGTGTGCAACTTCTTGAAAATTAAGTTTTAAGATTGGATCCAATAAAAACACAACAAACTAATAGTCAAATGATGATTATTAAGACAACATGCTCATTTAGCATCAGTGTGGTCAGAAATCAATGTTGTTGAGACCGGATCGAACCGGCAGGTCCGATCGGTTCGACCGCGATTCGGTACCTGGTCCGGTCCGGTCTGGGGTGACTCGTTTTCTACTGGTCGAACCGGCCGGTTCGTCCCGAACCGCTGGTCGGACCGGGAAACCGAACCGGTTCAGACCGGTTTTTTTTTTTGACTTTAAAGGGTAAAAACGGGGTGTTAAACCATAAATTAGTACGTCGGATATACAAATATAGTTAAGTTT
>BJCO01810615.1:0-17208 GCA_018326465.1 Flaveria floridana
AGTTTGGAAAACAATTTTCATACCTTGCATTTGCATGCATTCAAATGCATGGTAGTTTGTTTGAAAACTTATTTCAAAGTTCCTTTTAATAATCCATTTAATTATGAAATCAATAACCTTTGGTAAAATCCATTTTACTACTTATTGATTTCTAAGGAACCAATTTTATGCGAGTTGTTGATTTCTTGTTGTTAACTATCCAATTCCACAATAAGATAAGATAAACATAAATCAACCATACATGCATAATATAACAACCACAAGTTCATAACCATAGCCAATGGATTTGGCAACACTTGTTGGCCAAAAAAAGTGTGCTAAAAAGGGTCTATTACAAAGCACAAACATGACACAAGGCATTGAAATAGTGTGCTCCCACTTGATCCCGCATCCTAATGCATCAAGTGTCTCCCACTTGATCCCGCATCCTAATGCATCAAGTGTCCATTTTGTGTTGTCATCATTTTGCTTTATTTGGGCTTTGTTTTGGGCTTCAATTTCAGCTCCTAGCTTCCTTGGGCCTCCATGCTTTGGGCTTTGGTTAATGGGATTAAGACCAATGTTGGGCTATGAGGCCCATTTTGGCCTAAAATGGCCCAAACCAAAAACCAAGTCTTATTGAACTTCTTTTACAAAATATATCCTAATACATTTTTACTAGTAAAATAAATACAACTAATCTACTTATTATTACAAACCAACATAAATAATAAATAGATTACAAGCCCAAATGAATAAATATTACAACCCAATTTAAATAATCAACCAATATCATAACACAAAATGCATCCAAACATACATCCAAACACAAGGTATTGGCTAGGTTATGAACATTCAAATACACATCCAAATATGCAAGCATTTCTAGTTAAAATGGTTCCCCTTTTAACCCCTAAATTTTCAGCCAAGGTTAAAGAAACCGAAAATTTTTGGGTTTTGTCCAAACAAAATAAACAATCCATCAATATGACTTGGTTTTTAAAGATTACCACATGCATGTAAAGTATAATCTTTAAAACAAAATAAGGGTAACCATTCAACCTTAATAGGTCTCGGCCATATGGTGTTTCACAGCGCAAAACCCTGAAATTGTATAATCTATACATGTATGCATTCGTATAAGTGGCTCTTGATGCCATTGTAGGGATTTAACAAGTTTATCAAAGTCCATATAAGCTTGTTTATATGAAAAACGCAGCGGATTATGAGTTTTAAAACTTGTTAATATGTTTATTATTAAACCCATTTAATAAGAAAACCGCAAACCATGGATCCATATACGAAATGCATACAATGAAACAAACATAGGATGTTTAGAAGACAACCTTTGGAGCTGTTAGAAAACGAGTTTGTTGAGGTGTAAAAGATGAATTTCGTGGCTGAATCTTCAAGTAAGAAGACCTCAAGATGGTGATACCCCAAGCCACCAACGAACACCTTTGAATGCTAGGATTCTTGACACCAATTTTCAGCTTTTAAACACTTTAAAGCTGAAAATTCCAGCATCCTTTTCCCTGGTTGCTGCCGAGAACAAGATGAAGAGAGAGGAGAGGATTATGTTTATGATACTTGAGAGATAGAAGTGTATTTGCATGTGGATTACTTGTAGGTGCAAAGGGCATATTTAAATCAATTGGATGGCCCCCTTTTCAGCCCTCTTGGGCCGAGACATTGGTTGCACCAATGGGTGGTGTGGCTTTTGTTTTTCCATCCAATTTATTTAATTGAAACCCCAAAATAAATTTTGTAACTCTTATATTTTATTTTGTACACTCAACTAACTATAACATGACATTAATTTGTAACACCTTACATGCCATGTTATTGTTTCATTTTATAAATGTTAATTAACCATTAAATAACAATTATAAAGTAATCTCTCAAAATAAATAAACACATGTTATTTATTAATTTCATAAGTGCATCTAATTTAGAAAACCATTTTTTCTAAATGTTTTTGGTGTTGTTATTTATTTAACTGATCAAATCAATAAATAAATATTGCAGGTGTTTGTCTAGCCTGTTATTAGGTATGACCCGACTTGGATCATATCACACTAGTCACATCAATTTAATATGTATCTTGGGCAGAACGAATCCTACATTAACTGTGTGTTATGTAACATGCGATCTTGGCTACCTCATGAGAGTTCACACATACAGGGGAGTCAGTCTTAGTGACTGTTCCGTACGTGCGATATGGAATCCTTGTCATTCGACCCCGGGCTTTGTGCCAATATATGATACGGCTCCGTTCCAGATACTAACGGGGCTTTGTGCCTAAAATGGTGGCTTCGGGCCACGGGCTTCGGGCCAATTAGTAAAGGATCTTCGTGCTCGAAATGGCAGTTTCGGACCGCGACGGGGGAAAAGCCTGACAGGATCTAGAATTAGTACGAAACGAGAGAGAAGATAAAGTATGAAACGAACGAAGTGATAAAGTATGAAATGAACGTTAACGAAAGATAGTGATAAAGTACGAGACGAACGTTAACGAAAGATAATAATAAAGTATGAAACGAGATTCTTGTCATTCGACCTCAGAGATCGTGGTTGCATGCCACGATGAGGGTAAAGCTTGACAGGATCTAGAACTAGTGAAAGAAAAGGATAAAGTATGAAATGAACGATAAAGATAAAGTACGAAACGAACGAACATGTGAGATAATGAACGGAATGTATGATGTGTGATCATGTGCGATAGTAAAGTAAATGTTTTAACGAGCGAAAGGTAATATATATTTTATAAAACTAGAACTCACTCAGCAATGCTGACTTTTATGTATTTTCCAGTCGGCAGGTAAAAGTTGCTGAGGATGGCACGGGGGCAGCTACTTGGATTATTTTGGATGGCATCCATTTTATGTAAAATGACGCTTTTGTGATGTAATGCAACGAATGATATTTTGTAACGATGTTGTATTATTTTGCAAAAGTAGTTATTAATATATGAAATGATTTTAGTTAAATGATTCCGCTGTAATGTTTTAAATAAATTTGTGATTTATGTGCGATGAATGACCAACTGTGAGTTACCTGGGAACGGGGCCTTACAGGTTAGTATCAGAGCCAAAGTTTAAGTGAATTAGGTAAATATTTTCAAAACCAAATCTTAAACTGAGAATGGGACTAAAGGAAAGGGATGCCAGACCAAGTAGCTATGTGCCATCAGGTATGTTCGTTAATGATAACCGGTATTACGTACGCATGTTACGTGATTTATGTGCCTTTAGTAGATTTAGATATTGATGTAGTCAGGATAGTAAATGCTTGGGGCATGAAGAGTAAAGTAAGTGGCTAATCATAATTGGCCATTGTAATTAGGGACTTACTATACTTAACACAACTGAGCTATTCCTTGAATGACTGTGTTAGTATTTGAATCTTATAGTGATTAGAGAATGGCTGGAGGTAGATCATCTAAGGCCTCTAGGGGTGGAGCACAGGGTGGACATGGTGATAGACTACAGGTCAAGAGAGGAAGGCCTAGAGTTGAAGAAGTGGCTCATGAAGAGCCTGAGGCCCCTTATCGGGAGGGTGGTGATAAGAGTGCTAATTTGAGTGCCTGAGTGAAGGAGGTTGTGGTGGAGGAGGTTCACCGGGTCATGAAGACAATCTTACCATCTGTGGTGACTGAAGTAATAAAGGCTATAAGAGAAGGAGAAAGGAAGGAGATGAATAGGTCCTCAGGAGGGAGATAACAACCAGAGACTGAAACGGTTGTCTCTACTGACAAGGAGGAAGAAGAAGAGCCCGTACCTGAGGTAGCACGAGGCTGCAACTATAGGGTATTTCAAAGGTGCAAGCCCCAACCTTTGATGGGAATTACATTGCTGCTGCTCACCGATGGGTGAGAGAAATGGAGGCGGTGCTTGACATCAGCGAGTGTCGAGAAGACCGGAGTGTGAAGTTTGCTACCCACTCATTTGTGGATATGGTCTTATGTTGGTGGGACAATATTGTCAGGCTGAGGGTAGCAGCGCCATTAGTAAGATGAGGTGGTCAGAGTTGAAGAAACTGGTGATCGAGGAATTCTGTCCTCATCGGGAACTCGATAAGATATAGAGGGAGTTTCAGCAGCTGGAAGCTGGTACCATGACACACCAGCAATACACTACCAAATTTAATGAGATGGCAAGGTTAGTGCCGGATCAGGTGACACCGGTATCAAAGAAGATCAAGAAGTATATACAGGGACTGCCAACTGACGTATGCAGGCATTTGATCGCTGCCCGGCCGGGTACCTTTCGATCGCTGGCAGACCTGGCGGGTAGGTTATATGATGAGAGGGAAGTAGCGGTAGTCGAGGTGAAGAGGACGGGTGATGGTGAGAAGAGCTAGGGAAAGAAGAGGTTTGGACATGGTGGTTTCACTCCAAACAACAAAAGGAGGAGAGTGGATGACCGAAGGATGGTGTCCTCGAGTTCGGGAGTAAAGAAGTGTGGTAAATGTGGAAGAGAGCACGCTGGTGAGTGCAAGTGGGGTATCAATGTATGCTTCAAGTGTGGGAAGCCCGGTCATATAGCGAAGGTATGTGGACTCATATGGTGTTATAACTGCGGGGAGGAAGGCCACGTGAGCAGGGACTGTAAAAAGCCAAGGGCTAAGAGTTCTGGAGCAAAGAAGAGGCAAGAGGAAGGAGGACAGAGGGCAGCTGCTAGAGCCTTCACGATGACACGGGAAGAGGCCAGGGAGGATCCCGATGTCGTGTCAGGTATGTTTCTAGTAAACCAAATTTATGCCTCTGTGTTATTTGGTTCTTGTACTAGTAGGAGTTTTATTTTCTGCTACTTTCTGTGCTAAGTTTCCTGTTAGTAGGAGGAGCATTAACGAGCCATTTGATGTAGAAACTACTATTGGTAAGTCCACTAGAATTACTAATGTGATTGAGGATTGTGCTATAGAATTGGAGGGTCATAGGTTTTCTGCTAAATTACATGTGATGCCCCTAGGCGGATTTGATGTAGTCCTAGGAATGAATTGGTTAGTGGAATACGAGGCGAACATTGTGTGTCGCAAGAAGATGATTAGACTAGCAGCGCCTAACGGGAGTTCGGTGACGATATACGATGATCAAGTTATGATGCTTCCGAAGGTGATTTCGATGGCGGTGGCGGAAAAGTGCATGAGACGTAGATGTAGTGCCTATTTGGCCTACGTGAAGGATGTGAACATGTCAACACCACAATTATATGATGTACCGGTGGTGTGTGACTTTTCCGATGTGTTCCCAGAGGATTTATCAGGTGTGCCACCGGATCGTGAAATCGAATTTTAGATTGACTTGATACCAGGTGCTTAGCCTGTTGCTAAGGCGCCGTATTGTTTTGGCTCCCTCAGAGATGAAGGAATTGATGGAGAAACTGTAAGAGTTGCTTGATAATGGTTTCATCAGACCGAGTATCTCTCCTTGGGGTGCTCCGGTCTTGTTCGTAAAGAAGGACGGTAGCATAAGGATGTGTATCGAATACCATGAGTTTAACAAGTTGACGGTGAAAAATCGGTATCCATTACCGAGGATTGATGACTTTTATGATCAAATCCAAGGTGCCAGTTGGTTCTCAAGGATAGATCTTCGATCTGGCTACCATCAGCTGAAGGTGAAGGAGCAGGATATTCCTAGACAGCTTTTCGCACGCGTTATGGACACTACGAGTTTCTCGTTATGTCTTTTGGTTTGACTAGCGCGCCACCTGCCTTTATGGATTTGATGAATGAGTGTGTCGGCCCATGTTAGATAAATCAGTGATCATGTTTATTGATGATATCCTGATTTATTCAAAGAGCGAGGAAGAACATGCCAGTCACATTCGAGAGGTGTTAGGGACACTTAGAAGAGATAAGTTGTATGCCAAATTCTCTAAGTGTGCTTTCTTGTTATGCGAAGTTCAATTTTTGGGTCATGTAATGAATGCTGAAGGAATTATGGTAAACCCTGTGAAGGTTGAGGCGGTGATGCAATGGAAGCCTTAAAAGACGCCATCCGAGATTTGTAGTTTCTTGGGATTGGCAGGGTATTATAGGAGATTTATCCAAGACTTCTCCAAGATAGCTTCTCCGTTGACTAAGTTGACCCGCAAGGATGTGAAGTTTGTATGGGGTCAAGATCAAGAGAAGGCTTTTGAGGAGTTAAAGATGAGATTGACACAAGCTCCTGTCTTATCGTTACCCGACGGAAGAGAGGACTTGGTAGTCTATTCGGATGCTTCTTATTCGGGGTTGGGTTGCGCGTTGATGCAGTAAGAAAAGTTTATAGCCTATGCATCCCGATAGTTGAAAGTTCATGAGGTTAATTATCCTACTCATGACTTGGAGCTAGCAGCTATGGCATTTGCCTTGAAAATTTGGCGGCACAACTTATACGGGACGAAGTGCACAATCTTCACTGACCACAAGATCTTGAAGTACTTCTTCGAGCAGAAAGATTTGAACATGAGGTAGAGGCGATGGTTGGAGCTCATAAAGGATTATGATTGCGAGATCCACTACCATCCGGGCAAGGCCAACGTTGTGGCGGGTGCCCTTAGCAAAAAGGAAAGACCCGAGCCGATTTGGGTTAGGCATATTAGTTGATTATGACCTCTGACGTGATGACGCAGGTCAAGGAGTTTCAAGACGAGGCTTTGAAAGAAGATCGTGTTAACTCTGAAAGGATGAAAGGTCTAGTCGCGGAATTGGGTGAGAACACTCTCGGTGTTAGAACCCGATCTGGATGGATGTGGAGTCCTCGTTATGGGGATCTACGTGGAAAGATCATGGACGAGGCTCATAAGACTCGATACTCCATTCATCCCGTGCTACCAAGATGTACTATGATATAAAGAAGGATTATTGGTGGCTGGGTATGAAGCGTGACGTAGCGGAATACGTGAGTAAGTGCCTTACTTGTTTACAAGTGAAGGCGGAGCATCAGAAACCGTACGGGAAAATCCAACCTTTGGATATACCCGAGTGGAAGTGGGAGCATATCACCATGGACTTTATTACGAAGTTACCGCGTACCCCGAGAGGGTATGATGCGATATGTTTGATAGTTGATCGTTTGACGAAAAGTGCTCACTTCCTACAGATCCGATATACGTATTCCTCTGAGAGATTAGCGGATTTATTCATCAAGGAGACTGTAGCTCGTCATGACGTACCAGTGTCTATTGTATGTGATCGTGACACTTGGTTTACATCTAAGTTTTGGAAGAGATTCCACGATCTGATGGGGACGAGGCTACACATCAGCACGGCTTATTATCCTCAGACGGATGGTCAGTCAGAGAGAACCATACAGACACTTGAAGATATGCTTCGGGCATGTATCATTAATTTTAGAGGAAGTTGGGATGACCACTTACCGTTAGCTGAGTTCTCATATAACAATAGTTATCATGCCAGTATTGGTATGCCACCTTATGAGATGCTATACGATAGTAGATGTAGAACACCAGTTTGTTGGGGTGACACTGGTCACAAAGAGTTGGGAAATATTGAGGTGATCAAGGCTACGACTAAGAAACTAGAAAAGATCAAAGCCTTTATGAAGGCAGCTAAGGATATACAGAAGTCGTATGTTGATAAGAGATGTAGACCGATTGAGTTCCAGGTGGGTGATAGGGTTATGTTGAAAGTCTCACCTTGGAAAGGTATCATTCGGTTTAGAAAGCGGGGAAAGTTGAGCCTGAGGTACATAAGGCCTTTCCGAATCATTGCTCGAGTAGGAGAGGTCGCCTATAGGTGGAACTACCCGATAAGTTAAGTGGAATTCACCCGACATTCCATGCATCTCATCTACGGAAGTGTTTAGCTGATGAGGATATGGTAGTACCGCTGGAGGATATTGAAAATGATGAACGAATCTATTATGTGGAGCAACCAGTAGCGATCATTGATCGTAAAGAGAAAAGGTTAAGGAATAAGGTGGTTCCCTTGGTGCGAGTACAGTGGAGACATAGAAAGGGATCTGAGTCTACGTGGGAGACTGAGGAAGAGATGAGATGGCATTACCCACATCTGTTCGAGTAATAACAGGTTTCGAGGACGAAACCTATATAAAGGGGGCGGACTTGTAACACCCGGATATTTTAAAAGTTATAAAAAGAAGAATAAAAGGAGAAAATGCAAATTTAACCTAAGTACAAGGGTTAAAAGTGTGCAAAGTACAAAATATAATATAATTTTTGTGAAAAGCAACATGGCCGTCCATACCATATTATTTTTCACCTTTTTGCATTCGGATTGTAGAGAGAGAAAGCTGAGTTTTCGAGTTTTGAAGAACAAGAACAAGGAAGTCAAATTCAGGGTAAGAATTTGATGTTTTAAGGTGTTCTTGACTGATTTCAGTTTGGGTTTATGCTTATGTATGTGTTTGTACATTTATGTGTGGGGTTTTGGTGGGTCTCTAGGTGTTTGAGCTCATAGCAAACGGGTTTGAAGAAGTCTTACTTAAAGTTGCATAAGGTGAGTTCTAGAACTCCACTTTTACATATTTTAATTGATTTTGAGGCTAGAAATGCATGTTTAAATGTTTTTAAAATATATGTGTGTATACCTGTATGTATGTGCGAATGTGTATGTGGGTGGGTATATATCTTGGGTGATTTATGGTTATGATGATGTTGTGTATCTGTTCCTAATGCTTAGAATGTTAGAACTAAGCTTAGAACATGTTAGAATTGAATTTGGGCTTGAATTATGGTGATGTTACTTATAAGTAGTTGTTCATGCGCCTGAAATAGTACCCATGCGCCCAACTACCTGAATGTCTAAGTGTGCCCAAACGCCCAAAGCCCATGCGCCCCAATAGTGTCTGAACGCCCGAAGTTCCCATGCACCTAAGTCAGGCCCATGCGCCTGCATAGTGCTCATGCGCCAAGAATGTTGCTTGAAATGACTAAGTGTAGGCCATGCGCCCGTATAGTGCCCATGCGCCTAAGAGTTTTACCATGCGCCTAAGAGTTTTACCATGCGCCTAAGAGTTTTACCATGCGCCTAAGTGTTCCCATACGCCTGAGAGGCCATGCGCCTGCATAGTGCCCATGCGCCTACATAGTGCTCATGCGCCTAGAACACTTAGAATTATTTCTGAATTTTGGGAAAAAGGGAAATTTTAGGTTATGACTTGGAATGTTCCCGGTCTAATGTGTGATGATTAGATAGGGGTGATAGATGATGATGTGTGATGATTAGATGATGATGTGTGATGATGCATGATGATGTGTGATGATGTGTGATGTATGTTTTGTTCCTTAATACGTATTATTTACGTGGCTTCACGTAGTGCGATTATGTTAATAGACGTAAAGTATTATCTTAACGAAGCGAAAGAATTAAGATAATAAGAAGTGGAACATAATGAACAAATGAAAGCCTTGCAAGCAAAATGAAAAGAGGTTCATAACTCCATGTGAGTTGTTAGAACAACTGTGTGTGGAATAGCGTGTGATTTTGGCTAACTCATGAGGGTTCACACACAGTGGGAGTCAGTCCTGGTGGCTGCTCCATACCTGCGATGTGGTATTAACTGTGTGTTATGTAGCATGCGATCTTGGCTACCTCATGAGAGTTCACACATACAGGGGAGTCAGTCTTAGTGACTGTCCCGTACGTGCGATATGGAATCCTTGTCATTCGACCCCGGGCTTTATGCCAATATATGATACGGCTTCGTGCCAGAAAGTAACGAGGCTTTATGCCTAGAATGGTGGCTTCGGGCCACGGGCTTCATGCCAATTAGTAAAGGAGCTTCGTGCTCGGAATGGCGGTTTCGAACCGCGATGGGAGAAAAGCCTGACAGGATCTAGAATTAGTACGAAACGAGCGAGATAATAAAGTATGAAGCGAACGAAGCGATAAAGTATGAAATGAACGTTAACGAAAGATAGTGATAAAGTACGAGACGAACGTTAACGAAAGATAATAATAAAGTACGAAACGAGATCCTTGTCATTCGACCTCAGAGATCGTGGCTGCATGCCATGATGAGGGTAAAGCTTGACAGGATCTAGAACTAGTGAAAGAAAAAGACAAAGTACGAAATGAACGATAAAGATAAAGTACGAAACGAACGAACATGTGAGATAATGAACGAAATGTACGATGTGTGATCATGTGCGATAGTAAAGAAAATGTTTTAACGAATGAAAGGTAACATATATTTTATAAAACGAGAACTCACTTAGCAACACTGACTTTTATATATTTTACAGTTGGCGGGTAAAATTTACTGAGGATGGCACGGGGACAGCTACTTGGATTATAAAACATAGCATGAAAGACATTAATAAGAAAAACTACTAAAAACGATGATAAAACATAGTTTTCATGAGTTTGTACAAACAAATACACAAAAGAGTACAACTCAAACTAAAAACACATAAACATAAATAAAGGGCATCAAACTAGCCCTTCATGAGATCATCCCCAGAAGCTGTGGGAAGGGGCGTGGCTTTCGACCGACATCACGAGCAGATTGTTGTAGCTCCTCGACAATCCACTGAATAGAAGCTGAAATCTGAGAAATGGACTGGACAAGCATCTCTTGGGTTTGAGCAAGCTGATCGATGCGCGCGGCTAGGTCGACAGGTGTTGGAGGGGCTGGACCTCTTCTCTAACGGCTATCACAAATACTTCCCCGCCACCTAACTGTGTAGGCTGTCACGGATTTCCATTGTCATAAATAAACTTCCATCCTTCATCACCAAACCGTGCATCCAAACTCATATTCTCTAACATGTAGGTGCTAATGAGTAACATAGGAAATAAAGGTGTCAAGCCTGGAATAACATCATTACTCATAAAACTAAAAGATAAAACCAACTGTGTAATGAAAGAACCACCACATATATAACTGACAGGCTTTGTCCCGATGCATAAGGAGAAGAACCGTGTCATAGCATAAGCCAGATTACATGGCACTTGCTTTATTAAGGCATATAAAAAGTATAAATTCTTACGGGTCACCACATCCCTACTGTTCTTCCTACCATAAATCAAATATGCAATCGCACTATGAAAATAACGATGAAGGGGATCTCATAGCTGGGTACTCATCGATTACTTGGGGCAATGATTCCTGTGCCAATTTCACGCCAGAATGCAGCGTGAGTTCCCTGATCAATCTTTTTTAAACTTTGAAGAAATGGCGTTTTTTTCAGCTTAGATTTTGTATAAATGCCAAGCGTGCCCCTAAGCTGATCAACAGATAGCTTGCGCTCCTCACCACCCAATCTGAAACAAATGGTGTTCTTATCATGTAAGTCAGTGACCGGGTGAGCAAACTGATAAGTAACACAGAATTCCAACACTAGCTCTTTATACTAAGACTGATGAATCGAGAAGAAACATTGCCATGGTTTTGTGAGCATACGTCAACACGGGCCTTCTTTCCCAGAGCTTCCAATAGCACCATTCAACTTGAAAACAAAAAACTTATGAAATAGGAATACATGTGGGTTTGAGCTAACATTTAAGGTTAGTATATGTTATTACTTTCAGTTAATAAACAATTTGATATTGAATATTGAAGTTTTTTTTATATTTCCTAGATTTTAAATAATAAGATAATCTTGTGCAAACTGGCATAAGCCAAAATTATTTATAATTATTGAACTTGCTTGTCCATCCTTTGTATATATACCCCAAAATGGAAATAATCATGTCATCATATGTGATTTTTTTTATGGTTTACCATTTAACTATTTATTTCAAGTGACTCTTGGAGCTTCATTATTGTAATAAATATTAACTCTGTAGGACTCAGGTAAATTTAAAATTTTGGATATCTCTTTCTAGAAGAGGTATATTTGCAAAATTAATTTTTAGTTTACAGAGCTACAAAAGCTAGAGACCCTGATATTGTTTTGGCTTTAGTTAATGCTGATCTTCAAGAAAAATAGGAAGTCTTATTTCAAGTAAGAAACATGCTTTGTTTCATAGGTAATTAATTAGAGGTGACAATTGTAACTATTTGCTTCTGTATGGGTATATTCGAGCTATTTTTTAATCTTTAACAGTCAAGCAGATAGAAAGCTTAGAAAGAACTAGGCTCGCCTATAGTCGTATCCTAAATTTTTCGAGTTCATAAAAATTGATTACTATTTAAATAATATAACTTATTTATACTATTTGTCACACTAATTAATTTTAAAAATTAATGTAGAAAAAATACCTGTAAAACGCACACCAACTACCCATTAGACTAACCCGACATGACCTGCTTTAGACTTGTAATCGCACTCTTTTGCTTTGTTTGATAACTGATTATTGTTTTGCCCTTGTTTGATATTGTTGTTGTTTGTTTTACCCAATGACAAAATCACCTATGCTGAAAAAACATGTTTTTTATTAAAACTTCTGCCAAGACAGCTGATAACTCAATCAACTATTTCAAGGTATAATTTGTTTTCTAACTTATCAGAAGATTTATGATTTAATCAATTGATATAAACCTAAATGTTAAACGAACCCCTTAGTTATAAAGGAGGTGTAAATTGTCAATCACTACATTCAATTGACATGTTTATATATCCTCATGTTCATTTGACTTTTAGTATACACACATTTATTTTTTAGTAGAGGAATGAGAAATCTTAAATATCATTTCAAGTTATTGATGGCGCGAGGGCCTTTGCGTTGTCCTTCTTGACGCCTTGAAATTTAGCAAAAAAAAGACACATGGTAAATGATATATTTTTTGCTTGATATAAATGCTATGACTATTCTTTTAAAAACCGTAACAATTTGTAAAATTTAGCTTTCTTTTTCACCACTAGCTTTCTATAACACATATTTGTTGTGTACACTTATAATGTTTGTATTTGTAGGCTTGGACCTTTAGTTTGCGTCTATGTAGGTAACTCATATTTACAACAAGCACTATGTGAATGTTGCAGCACAATACCATTTTGTTTCCACTTCGACTGTAGATTTTTCAACACTCTAACATTGTAATGTTATTCTAAAGTCTGAATATATTATTGGAGCGTGATTATTTCTAGCTACATTCAGATATAAAGTTTGTTCAAAGTCAAGCTTCACAACATGTGGCTAAAGCCCAAGAAACAAGTAAATATATTTTAGTTTTTTTTATAAGTAAATATATTTTTTATAAGAATGTAATGTAATTTGAACTTTTGAATATATTGTTGCTACATGTTTATTTATACTTACATTTTGATATAAACTTTATTCAAAACCGAGCCGCAGCAACGTGCGGGCAAAAGCTGCTAGTAAATAAATATAGAAAGCTTATTTGTTTATCATATCTACCACATGTTATTCATAACGCTCGAAAAAACAATCTATTTGTGTCTATATTTTAAAAATTCTCTCATGAAAAATAATTACTAATGCAATTTGGTGTATTTTTCATATAAGTATGTTTGAATGAATATAAAATAAACTTTTTTTTAATTATTTATCTATTTTCATATTTTATAAATAATACATTCCTTTAAAATTGTAAAAAAATGAAAAAAAAAACATATTTTTCTAATAAAAAGTTTGATTAAATTGGATTGTGAATGTGTAAATTGAGTTAGTTTAAGTTGTTTAGGTAAAGATAGAGTAATTATTTTTGCAAGATTAGGCGGTGTGGAATCACTATAATGGATAATCTAATTATATAAATAACTCTAAATCTTCATTTTACTACCACCCAAGAGTTCTCATATTTTATTTATATTAAGAACCACCTAAAGGTGCCCTAGGGGTTAGTGATTTGGGTTTTTTAAACTAGAGCTAAGTTCGATTCTCACTAGGTAAACGTTTTAGGGGGGCCCAGCTACGACGATGATCAGAGAATGTCAGGTCAATGTTTGAATGTAATTTGATCGTGATGTATATATAGTAGCCCGAAACCCACCCTTTGACCTGGTGTAGGAGTCGATTGTCTCCTACGATGTTCTAGGCCGAGGGTACACCAGGCAGTTAGTGTGTAAAATAAACTGTGTTTATTTTTCTTTTACTAATTAAGTAATTATAGATCCCCCTTAAAGATTTGATCGGATTTTTGTCAGTCCAGGGCCCATACGAGCTCATTGGGCTGAATTAAACTCTAATTGGGCTTCGTGTGTAGCCCACCACAATCAAACCCTAATTCTATAAAACCCTTTTGGCAATATTGTAACCCTAATCCTAGTGTACCAGAGAAAGAAGAAGAAGAAGCGAGCTGCTCCTTCGCCGACAACACCACCATGGTACGTCTGTTTACAGATTGATGAATCTTTGCATCTACAATCTATGATTCGTTAATATCTTTATCTTTCTCGTTTGATTCAGTATATCTTATTGTTTTGAGCTTTCTGTTGCTTGAAATCACAATTTTGTGGCTTGTAATTTGTTCTATCAACGAAGATCCCACTAAGTGGTACACGCGATTCATGGGAAATGAGTTGATTTGAACATGGAATTATGTCTTATAAACTTGCAAGCAACTGCTCTGATTGAATTGATGTGGTTGATCTGCTCAATCAATCATGTTATGAGAAGTATTTTGTGTGACTATTAGTATTTTCAACTGCTTTATCTTGTGAAGCAGAATCTTTATTTTACTTGCAAGATTTGATGTTCAAGTTGATGTCGATTTTTAATTTTGATGTTATTATTGTCACAAGTGCATTCAAGTGTTGATTTTTATGATTATTTCAAATTCTCATATAATGTTACATTTATTTGCTTAATTTATAGGCATTTTGACTTGTTAATCAGTAAGAAATGCATTACTGATTTCTGCTTAGATTGCTAATGTTCTTCTTTGATTTTTTTTGCTAAACCTTTTTAACTAACTTGCTTTTGAATTTTTTTTTTGTAATAGTCAAAGAGAAAGGTAAGAGAGCCAAAGGAAGAAAATGTCACTCTTGGACCTGCTACCCGTGAGGGAGAGCTTGTATTTGGTGTGGCGCATATATTCGCATCTTTCAATGATACTTTCATTGTAAGTTTATAAATATATACATAAATATATCATCTGGAACAAGATTAGTTTGTATAGTGCATTTATGACCTTTTTATATATCTTTTTCTTAATGCAGCATGTGACTGATATCTCTGGAAGAGAAACCTTGGTTCGAATTACTGGTATGATTATTAGTAATTTCATGTAGCTTATTTACTTTGATTACCACTTTCTTGATAACAAAAGAATGAGTAGGTGAATTAGTACATGGTTCAGGAGAGCACTCTTATTAGTCTGTTTGAAAAATGTTATTCTCATCTGCTTTGAAAAAAATCAGCAGTTATCTTAAAAGTTATTTAGGATTTTTTCAAAATAAATTTCAAAAGATGTTTTTTTGGGTTCGTTTTTAGTCGTATTTGCTATTGTTTTTGTTTTAAAAGGTCTTGATATATGTTTATTTACCGACGTTTTCTTCCTTCACTAGGTGGAATGAAGGTGAAGGCTGACAGAGATGAATCGTCTCCATACGCAGCTATGCTTGCAGCACAAGATGTGACACTGAGATGCAAGGTTTTCACCTTTTCTTTTCAGATTTGTAATTAATTTAAGAGCTCGTTTTTTGTTCAACCTGGATGATGGTTTGAGCGCTTGCCTAACAGGAGCTTGGCATCAATGCTCTTCACATTAAGTTACGTGCCACCGGAGGAAACAAGACAAAGACACCTGGTCCAGGTGCTCAGTCTGCTCTCAGAGCTCTTGCTCGTTCTGGCATGAAAATTGGTCGCATTGGTATGTTTTAATGTTTTATATGTTGTTTTCACGAATGCTTGGTTTGGAAAATGTTTTGGTTTATGTTTCATTGGTAGCTGATAAAAAGTTGTATGTTTTGATGATGGCAGAGGATGTGACACCGATTCCAACTGATAGCACCCGTCGAAAGGGTGGTAGAAGAGGAAGAAGGCTGTGATATGTTTGGTCTGGTATATGTTTGCAGCCTATTTGCTATTTTGATAAACATTCTCTCTCTGAGTTCGACAACTTTTGTAGGTTTTTATATGTTTTGATGGAGAATTGATGTTCTGTTATATGTTTTATGGATATTTATGCATTTTCAGTCTGGATTTTGCATCTGTTAATGCTTTTAATTCCTAGCAAAGTTGCAATGTTAAAAGTGTTTTTTTTATTATTTAATTTTAGCAGTTGCCATCATACTTCCAAATACTTCTTATAAAGATAATAAAATCTTCTAATTTAGGTTTGAAAACGAAACTGCAATGAAAACGTAGTGTTTAAAGATCTTTTGCAGGACGCATTGTGGATAAAACACTAACGGGTTACTGATTGCATTTTACATGCTTCTTGGTTATAAGATTACAGCTACTTCAGGAAGCGGTTTATCATACAATCATCCCTCTCGCTCCATCTTATCAAAATTATCATCGGATGGTTAAATGGTCGCTAGTTATGTCCAAAACTCGATGCTAGATGTAATATTGCGATGCGGAGCATCTTTCTTATTATCTATTTATTTAGCGCTAAATGCACGCTAAAAAGGTTTTGCTGGGATCAAATGAAACTAGCATGTGAATTTCAAATCAGCTTCTTGGTGATTGACAGGATTTGTCCTTTGGCAATTTACGTATGAGCTCTTACCTACTAGAAGAATAGATAATCATACAAATGTGAGTTGAATAATAGGAATGTCCTCTACATATGTCTACCTATTATAATAAAAAGTAGTTTTATATAATGTGTAAGCACAACAATTATTCTCATTAAAATTTTTCTATCTCTCTCATATTAAATAATTATCTTAATTACTAATAATATTATTTAACATTTTTTAAAATTAAAATATTATTTTTTGAATTAAGAAAAAGATTTTTATATTAATGTTATTTCTAAATAAACATTTTTTTATAAATAATATTTTTTTCTAAAGTATTAAACTTTTTTAGAAATATGATATATTATAAAATTAGTGTTTTTAAAAAGTAAATTATTCAAAAACCAAAAATAATTTAATTTAGAAGTTGTGATAATGAAATATTTTAAATGATATTTTTATACGGTTTGTTTTAAAACAAAATATAATTTTTTTGAAAAAAAATTAAAACCAAAGTTATAAAAAGTTGATATCACGGTTTTATTAGTTATACTATTTACTCATACGTAATTTCAGTCATATCATATCTTGAAATATCATTTTATTTTTCATAAATTTCATTATATTACTATTTTATTTATACAACTCGTGTAATACATGAGTTTTTTTAAAGCTAGTGTGTGTGTGTGTGCATCTATATATATATATATATATATAT
>BJCO01810694.1:0-21174 GCA_018326465.1 Flaveria floridana
TAATACGTTTTTCATGAAAAGTAGGTTCTACATTCATCTCTAGTGCAATTTCTTTAGCTTCATTCATAGCCTTTTCAAATCCCTCATCTCTATACTTTTTAAAAAAAACATATAAGTCCATCTAATTAAGTTATAGCTTCATCAATATTCATGTCTTTTGCTTGTAAGTTTTTACTAACTATATTAATAGCATACAAAATATAATTAGATTGACATGGATCAACAAAATTTGGATCAACAAAATTTGGATCATCAAAATTTGGAGGTTCATTAAATTGATTTTGATTTTCATTACTATTTGTAGGATCATCACTATTTGTAGGCTCATTCACATCATTTTGTTCATCTAAATTCATATGCTCATCAAAGTTTGTTGGTTCATCTAGGTTTATCGGTTCATCTTGATTTATCGTAGCATTTGAATTCGAGGTTGTAACAAACTTAAGTAGTGATCCTTTTATTGATTAGTTTAAAGCTTCTTGTTTTGCCTTCTTTGTCTTTTTTGATGCACCGGAAGGGTATTTTCGAAATCTATTTGACATTTTAAAGTAGATAATATACCTAATCAGGGAAAGAAAACTAATCAAAGTATACCAAATCAACTAAATAACTTATAACCTAATCAGAAAAAACAAAACTAATAACTTATAACTTATAAACCTAATTAATTTATACCAAATCAATTTATCAACTTAATAACTAATCAAAGGCCAAAGAGAAACAGGAAACAAGAATATACCAAATCAATTTATCAACTTAATAACTAATCAAAGGCCAACTTAATACCAAATCAATATATCAACTTAGCCTAATTACCTAATCAGGGAAACAAAACTAAAACATATTATCAAAGCAGTTAAAAAAAATTTAATCAATGAAGATTTAAGAGGAGTAGAGGACTAACCTTTGAAAACAAATTATCAAAGCAGCTACTTGCCTGCAAATCTGCACGCATACACAACAAAGGCACACTACACAACAAAGGCACACCACCGTGAAACATGTACACCCGAGACCCAAAATACAGCCCCACCCCCTCGGATGTGGCTCGAAAGGCACACACACGCACAAACGCAGGTAAATCAATGAAAAACAAATCAATAGCAGGGAAACAAGAATATACCCAAATCGATGAAACAAGAATATACCCAAATCGATGAAACAAGAAGAGAGGCCCAAATCGATGAAAACAAATTAACAGCTGCTCGACAAAGAGGAACCAATCGATTGGAAGTTTGGAACTTCGATTGGACAGAGGCAATCGTTGGAACTTCGATTGAACCTTCGACTTGGACTAACCAGTTAGAGAAACTTCGATTGGAACTTCGATTGGAACTTCGGTTGGAACTTCGGTTGGAACTTCGGTTGGAAACTTGGAATCGATTGGAACTTCGGTTCATCGGTTGGAAACTTGAATCGATTGGAACTTCGCCTGGCGCCTCATATCGTCGCCCACAGCCCACCGCCTGTTGATTCCTCGAAGGCTCTTGGTGAACGAACCGTCGCCGACTCGCCGATTGGTCGGACACTCCGACTCTTGGTCGGACTCTTCGAACTTCGAAGAAGGTGAATAGGGGATTGAAGGGGACGGTCGGTGAAAAGCCTTCGACTTGGGTTTGAGAAGGTTTGAGAAATGGGCCCACGTATACAATTTTTTTTTTAAAATGAGCCCCTATTTTTTGGGGCCCCAAGCCCAGCGCGTCTTGGGTTTCAAAGATGGGCCGGCACTGCCAGCAATAATAGTTTTTGAGTTTAACTTTCAAGTCTCGTGTTTAATAAAAAATAAAGAGGGATTATAGGTTAGAAGAGGTATTCTCACCTAAAATGAGTTTATCTCACATTCGTATTTATCAACCGTTGTACATAACAGAAGCTAGTTTGTTACACCCGCACAACACACAAATCACACATTGAAAATGAACAATGATCATCATCAATACACTCATCCACCAATCGCCACCCGCGAACACCACCGTCAACCGTCATCACCCACCGGAAACCACCACCTCACCTCCCCCAAACAACATCCCCACACCCCATCTCCGATGACCCCCACCAACATCAACGCCGTTGATACCAACTCCACAGCCGGATCACGGCTCGCCGCCGCTCTCGGCCGTATAATCTTCAACATCCCCCAAACTTCCGACCAAGATGCGCCACCGTCAACCACCACCACCACCAATACACTTCTCCGTACGTCATCAGACGCTAATTCATCTGCTAATCACACCACCACCAACATATCTCCAAATGCCCCAAGAAACAACCCCCTTCGAAGATCAATTTCTGATTCAATTGAATATCAACAACCTCGGAAAACCCCCAAAGTCTCATCATCCCCACAGTCTTCCACCGGAAAACAGAGTCCCCAATTTGAGGTTCGTTTCTTGAAATTAACTTGTTAACTAGATATTTTACCATTGCACGTGGTGTGATAAAATGTACTAAAATCAACCAGACTCGTTTTTAAACTAAATTTATGCTAGTGACTCGAATTTATATAGTTGATTATACCCTATTTTTTATTCAAACAAAATTAATGTCTAAACGTAGATTTACAATCATTTCGACTCGTTTCTCAACTAAGTTTACGTCTGAACATAGAGTAAATGAAAACGTATCATATATAACGTTTTAACCCGCCTTGTTTTCATACAAAACTTACGTAGAACCATAGACGTATGTCCAAACTTAGACAATTTTAAAGTGTATATAAAGTTAAGCACATAAAAATTTATATTTGACCTGTGTCGCCTCTGATTACGTCCAGTAAACGGACTCGAATATATTGTAGGTAAAATCTAACTCGAATTTATATTGTAGGTAAAAACCTAATGGGTCAAAAAGTGATATTTTATGAAGTTTATAAAAAGTATTAGGGGGTGAAAGTGTCAAGATTGAAAGTGGAAGGGGAGAAAGGCCAAGCCGATTTTTGTTTTTAAGTAGAAGTATAATTTGTATCATTTCTTGTTGGTGAGGTGTTAAAAGTTTGATTGAATGTTGAATTTGTGAACAGAGGTTGAGGAAGGTTGAAGATATGGTTAGGGATATTGAACACAGGTGTAGGGAGATTATGAGTGAAGAAGAACAAGTTGTGGAGGATACTAAGCCTCAGGTATGAGTGAATTTCGTGTTGAATCGAAATATCGAATCAATTGATTGGTTGTTTGTAAGAAGAGATTAAGAAGATGAACTGATTGTGAAAATGTATGTTTGTTTGTAGGAACAAGATGAATGTGTGGGGGTTGAGAGATTGAAGAATGGGGATTTAAGGTTTGAGTTGTGCTGTTCATGTGGTAAGAACTTCGAAATGTTGATTGAACAAAATGGTTATTGTTTCTACAGATTAACATAGCTTCTTCTTCTTCATCATCATCGTCAATCGAAATAGTTGACGCTGGTTTTGATCATACAAGAACTGTAATTGTTGTAAGTATGAGAATGAGATTCACATTTTGTTAGTTTTGATCATCTACCTTTAAAATTAACTGTATCCAACTAAATGTCTCCGTTTGATATTGCTAAACGTACACCTCTTACAAAGTTGATGGGCCCACTATGATCCTTGCTAAATTGTTGCCAGTATGATAATATTTTGTATAAATTTGTGATTATGGTCTAGAGTATTAATCTTTTATAAAGTGGCTAAATAACAATAACTGTATTTTGTTGATTAGATTATTAGATATTAACACAACTGTCAGAAAGGCCCTGTCAAAGATTGATGTATTAAAACATAGATAAGTAGGTAAGTTAAAAACAAATAATAATAATAAAAGATATACATTCCCTAAAGCAAACATTTATAGTGGCATTAAGTTATATGGACACCAAAAAGCTTTAATCCATGTGTCTTGACATTGCTTGTTTGTATCATCTGATCATCATCCTTCTTGTGATCCTTCAAGCTGTCTTCAACTTCGACACCAAGTTTCAAACTTGTTCCTATACGGCTCGTAGACAAACACGTGTCGATCACCCAGAAGCCCGTATTCGGCATTTCAAGATTCTCTTGATAATAAAAGGTAATCTTGTCCTTTGGCATCAGTTTCTTATCTTTCACAAACTGATTCCATCCCCTAGTGAACACAAAACTTTGGCTGCTTTTCCAATAACAATACCTAAACTTCCACAATCTTCCTTTAGTATCATAGAACGAAAGATTAACCTCATCATTAGCAAATCCTTGTGTCGGCTCATCAGGTACAGGTGGAAAATATCTCACAGCAAACTTCTTAGGTATAACCAATCTGTTAAGTTTACCAACATCACTTGGTGTCAACTCCTTTTGAAAAAGAACCCTACAAGAAAACCCAAAACTCGTCTTTTCAACCGATGAAACGCTATCGCTCTCACTGTCCATTTTCTTCTGTCTTTGATAATCTTCAAACTTTGCTTGATATGACCCATCTTTGATCATAGCTAGAATTGTTTCCATTCTGTAATTACTTTGGAAGCTTGCTTCTAGAAGAGTTGACTTGGTCAACGGGAAGTTTCTTGGTGCATCAGCACTTCTAAGCTTCATTGATGCCCTATCATAAGCTATTGCTGCATCTACTTCAGTTTTGAAGGTTCCTAACCATATTCTTTGGTTATTTGTGTATATTTGAGCACCCCAGTTTCCATTCTGCTGTGGGACTACACCTTTGTACTTCTGTAAATAACCATAGTTGTCAATTTCTTTAACATAATTCGCGTACCGAGGTTCCATATATTTCTCCATTAACTCACAAGTATTCAAGCTCCTTCTCTTCCTCTTTATCCTGTAAAAAATAAGTGTAAAAGTATTTAGTGAAACATAAAGCATAAAAACTGCATGCACATGTAACTTCTTGATCAAAATTTTATCTTTTAATCATGATTTGCATTAATGTTTGACAGTATTTAACATTATAATAATACTGTTACCCATGAATTATACTAAAGAAACAGAAGGAATGTAACACATATAATGAATCCAAAAATATATAAGAAATCGCGCGAACAAGCTCGACTGAAAGATTAAGTTTTTAAAAAGCATGGAACACTTGAAGACGATGAAGAAACAGTTAATTACAGTATCATTAATCCGCAATAGAAACAGTTAATATGTAGAATAGTTATGAAAGCTTAACTAACCTCTGGTATCTGAATAATCTGGGAAGAAGATGATTTTGAGTTGGCTAGAAACACATTAGGATGGTGAAATATATAGAGGGAATTGGTTCAATTCAAGGGAAGAAATTGGAGTAATTTATGGAATTATTTATAAATTTGAAGAATCAAATATATGTAGTTTGCAAGATCGAGCATTGCCAAATTTAGTTTCTCAATACAATAGGAAGCAATTTTTAATTTTTTATAAGAGATCTTTCAACAAATATATATTATTACAAATAATTAAATTCATTAGTTTTATCATGATTAATTGGTCTGAATTTTGTTTGTAAGTTTTACATGAAATCTATTCTTTATATACTAAACTCGTTTTTAGACCTTTTTTCGTATTTTATTTAAAACGGCTAGTTATGACTTATGAGTCTATTTTTGTACATAGATTACAACTAATGATCCGGCCAACATTTAAAGATTTTACAGCCTTAATAAATATACATCTACATATACACATGCAAATACATATATACATATTATAATGCAAATACATATATACATATATAAACCCTAAACCCTAATTTAGCTTGAATAACAAATAAGTTTTTAGTTACATTTTAACATTTTTAACTATTTATGTGATCTAATATTTCTTCTGATTTACATCCTTCTGTTTATTCATAAATAAAAATAAAAATTTGCAAAATATAGTCATGGTTAACAGACAAATTTACTAATTATAAATCATAACAAAAAATTTATAAAGCGTTGTTTTACTAACTTGTGACAGAAGTAATAACCCCTGAAATTTAGTATATTTGCCTTATTTCGTTTACCTATTTATTATTGTAATTATTTTCAGCAACTTTCTCTTAATAAACCTAGTTGACTTATTTGATTTGGCACCTTGATTTAAGGAATCGTGGATATCTACAATGTTGATTCTAAAAAATTTTATTAGATATACCGCGCTAGCAAGAAACTAAAACCCAGAAAAACAACTTACAACAAATGACATCAAAACAAGGTCGGGACTCTTCCCGATTACAAATTAAATCCATGTTGATAGATTAAATATTTTCGGGCAAATTCGAGTTTAGCCCATGAATATAAACTTAATTTGGGTATGCTATTTATGTGATCTAATTAGGGTTTTAGACTTTTAGCACATTTGTTTGTAAAATTATTTTATTATATTGTTACCGGATAGTCATAGTAACACATCAAGTTTTCACATATCAAATAAGAATGATAAGTATTCAAACCGAATGGGTTATGTAGAACTTAGAATCTAAAAATAAACAGCTCATGTTTTGCAATAGAAACGATGAATTCGGTTATAGTGAGCATACGTTAAAGGAAATTGTTTAATGAGCTGAGTCGGACGCAGGGAACAATTAAGTTTTGAAACTTGAACTCCCGACATGGCCACGTCAGGTGATACACAACCATGTCAAGTGGTACATAGCCATGTAAGTCAAGTGTTGCCGAGATTATAATATAGGCACACATATTGCCAATTAGATGATGAGTCTTGTTCTTGGTAAAAAAAGCATGTTGCACCCATGTTTGGTCAGATTAATTATGATCAACATGGTCGTGTCAGTGGACTAGTTTCCAAGGTATGATCGTGTTTAAGTAAGTAAGTAGAATGATAAAACTCATATTGTTTAATTTTAGGCTCTAGAATCTAATAATTGTAAGTGTAACGATTAAGATTTATTTGTGCACTTGATGGTACTGGAAATTTATGTTTGTGTGTGGCTTGTTGTTTATGGTATTCCAGGACGTTAGTCTATGGCGAGACGACTTGATGAATGATTTTGAAGGCTTGTGTAAAAACAATAAGTCCTGATGGTGACCGCTTTTAGTATTCATATTTGTTTGCTTGAAGTATTAAGTATCTCTTATTATAAATAGAATACTTTGAAAATGAAGACTTTTTTTAAGTTTCTGTTGTGTGTTTTGTTGTATCAATCTGTCATGTCTAGCCCGACCTTGGCGGCGCGTAACATAACTAGTTAGACTGATTGGAAAAGAGGTCGAAATGACAGAGTTGAGTTGACCTTACCTAATGTGCTAAAGTATGATTACAAAACTCATACGTGGTGGTGGTGATGGTGCGGTGGTCATCTAGATCGACCGTTTAATTCATAAGCATGCAACCAGGCTAAAACCGCCACTTCTAATAATCTTATTATATATTTATAGGTAAAAAAATGCACAAGTTATTTCTCAACGTATAACACTAGCTTAATCGAGATAAACCCTCCATCATTTGCAATATGGTTTTTCAGGTTGAATACCTTGTTCATATTAACAAAGGTTACAATTTTTATAAACATATATATAATTGCATAAATAAGGATACATGTTTATGTTTTTTGTTTGTAAACATTTATATAAACATATAAATAGATAGGAGTTTTCTAATGTGTAAAGTTTTGGTCTAAACTCTAAATAGTCCCGAACGAGGACCGATTTTAACTTATTTACATTATTCTGGTCAACTATTTCTACATTCACCGAGAAATAATTGAATCTCTAGCCTAATGAACTCCCTGAAACCTCTTTTTTTTAAAGCTGATCGAATAAATTGAAACGGTTCAAAGTAGTCAGTTTATGAATTGATCAACCCGAACCGGAGTGAACCAAAATCAACTGACTTCTTAACGCTTGGATCTTCTATTGATCGTTTTGCTGATTTTCAGTCGGGGGTTCGGTTTAAAGGCATGCACATATTTGTTTTTCTTATGAGTTATGAAGTACAACATATTAATTACACTTTGATGTAATAAATATGTGTAATGGTAACAGCATCACATCCATATAGTGCCTTAAATGAAAGTTGGCGTATAATGTATAATGATAATTTCACATTATTATTATAAAGGCAATAAAATTATATATAAAACCAAAAGAAACATTCATGACTAGCAAGTAGCTGGAATGAACACAACAATACAAACCTATCCAAAGACATATTTCAAATTATAATCTAAAATATCTTTTCGTACACGTGAATCATTTACTTCTCCATTTCTAGCTTAATGTAGGCGTTTATTATAAATAATTAATTACAGATTTGAAAAACATAAATCGCTTCACACATATGATATGGTCCCTTTTAATTTGTTTTTTGTTATGCAATAATAATGGAAAGCATAATTAACAACAATCATGTTTTGTAATAATTTAAAATACATGATTATACTATCACCAATTATTAGGTATGATAAATAAAAATACGTGTAGCCACAAGTCTCACACATTACAGCCATGGACAGTTGTAAACCTTTATTTCAACATTAACATAAATAACTTCATTCAATGTACAACACTAGATCATATCTATGTGTTACAATACGTCTGTTGATCCACAAACTAAATTTTTCTATCACAACTAGCAAAACATAATTTTTTTGTTTTCTTAGAATCGTGAACTTTGATAATCGTTAGACCTACATTTAATTTTTAACATCACTTGTTTATTACAAGGCCTGAACCCTCATTATTTGAAAATAACATTATTAACACCTTCCTACTAGGGCTATTCAAAGCACTCGCACGACGCTCGTTAGAAATTTGCTCGAAAAATGCTCGTTCAAACTTCCATTTGATTGTAAACGATTCGATCATATCAAAAAAAAATTTTAGTGTATATATGTGTGTGTGTGTGTGCGCGTGTTATTTATACATAGAATTCTAGTAAATTTGACCTATTATATATAAGTATATTTATAAAAGTAAAATACAAAGCCGGTAAGAGACAATTCTTAACCATGCTCTTACTCTAAGTCGATCATTTTCCGCTTTCACAATCATCGTTCTCTAGTGATTCTTTTTCCGCCTCATAGGCTACAGCTTTAGGCACAACGTATCGTCATTTATGAAAATATTATGTTATAAAACATGGTTGCTTTTAAAGTTATTAAAACTTAGGACTTAACATTGTATCTTCTCACATTATTAAAACTTAGGACTTAACATTGTATCTTCTCACATGGCAATATAAATCAGATAACACACAAGATAATTGAGTTATACAAATTGTTCATCGTTCGTTTGCGCTCGCTCGATGCTCATTCGAAAAATTAACACTCAACTAATTATCGTTTGATGCCAATGAGTCCTAGATCAACTGGTTAAGGAGGAGGCACCCTATGACTTTCCAATGTGGAGGTCATGGGTTGGAGTCTCACTAGGTGCAATATGCTCCAAGTGATCCAAGGGTTTTACCACAGTGGGCCTTTGGGTGGTGGGTTTCCCTTGGAATGTTGGACGAGCCTGGTCACCAGCGCTGTCTGTGTTCGTGGGCGTGGGTGGCCTTTCGCCAATGGGTTTACCCGGATGACCGGGCTTAAAAATTATTCGTTGGCCGTTCAAAAAAAACTAATTATCGTTTGATTTTAACAACTCGATTATAAACGAGTCAATCGGATCGGTTTAGTTTAGAAACAAATCAAGCAAAAGTAAAATTCCGCTCGATTCGGCTCAATAGCCTATAAATACTTTAATATAATTCTTAAAATATTATTCAACTTGTTAAAAATAGATAATATGCACGCTTGATTTTCACTTTTTATAAAAAGAGAACATAAGAAAGAGACTAGTTGGGCCACGTCATCTCACAAATGACCTTTTCGTGAATCCACGCGCTAGTTGGGTGTGACGATCGGAAACGTGTGGCCCTGCAGATTCAAGTTAGATAAGGTTCCA
This sequence comes from Flaveria floridana, assembly GCA_018326465.1. NCBI lineage: Eukaryota > Viridiplantae > Streptophyta > Magnoliopsida > Asterales > Asteraceae > Flaveria > Flaveria floridana. The sequence continues at coordinate 9,814 of BJCO01810694.1, forward strand.
CGTCATCCACCACCTCCGACGATCCAACTTGTTTGGCGCGTTTATCCACGCGCTCTCTCTCTCTTATCCAATCTCTTTGTATCTGAAAACTACAGTTTCAGTCCCCTCATTATCAATCAACTTGCACTTCTTTAAGAATTTGTTTTCCTTATTGCTTGAATATTGATTATCTTGTCTCGTTTATTCGAAGAGCGAACAATGTCCATGGATTATGGTAAAATCTTATCATGTGTGTTTAGTTTTAGGTTATTTCATTATGTTTCTTTTTTTCAAATTCTTGGAATTTTGGTATTTTATATATATATATATTTTGATTACATTTTATATAGTAAAATATATGCATAAGTAAACGAGACCACATCAATGAATTGAATTGGGGACATGACCAAGACGAAGATCTCAAATTCCAGAACAAGATTATCGTGTTTAATTTTGTTTTAATTACTTTTTTACTAGTAACATACTGAAAAAAAATGTATTGTATAGAGACGATGCTCTAACCCGCATATTTCAACTTACGAATATGTTTTCTTGAGATACTATAGTCGACCATTAGATATTAGTGAAAAGAATAACATTATTATAACGGTATATGATAGTTTTAACATGTTGATGTGGAATAAAGCCTTGAAACATATCTAAGGTCTTTAATAACATATAAGGCAGGCATAACATGTATACCTGTACCTGTTAAGACACGAACACGATAAGACACGAACACAAAACCTGTATACCTGTACACGACACGATAACTTATCGTGTACCTGTTTCCAAACCTGAACACGAACCTGTTAATACCATGTATACACGATAAGACACGATAAGACGCGATAAGACACGATAAGAACCATTAATAACACATATTTAGGAACCATTTTAGCGATACAAAAATCATCTGAAATTCACAAAAGTCTTAAGTAGTACCAAAAATACATAATCCTTACCAAATAAAAGACACAAATTTATAATAGTCTAATCGAAACAACTTTGAAAACAAGCAAACAACCTCAACTTCCAATTGATCTTTCTTCTCAAATCTTCAATTCCAAACAATAAAACCTACACACAAAACAAATATAATCAATTAGTCATATTTTTTAAAACAAGCAAACAACTTCATATTATTTATATTTTTTGAAAAAAAATATTTATCAGGTAATAACGGGTACATAACAGATAAACAGGTAAAATACCTATTTAGACACGAAATTTAACAGGTATATTCGTGTCTACCTGTTTCGTACACGAAACCTGTTAAGGTCATACCCAATACCTATTAAGATCATGTAGGTTCGTGTCATGTACTCGTGTTCGTGTCTAAAATTGTCAGCCCTAATAACATATTGGGTATATGATAGTTTGCTATGGAGTGAATTGTTTTGGCACATCATGTTAGTGGGTATTTTAACAAGAGTATTGGTCATCAAGATTACTTAGTAGTATTTTCTACTAGCCACAGTAATATACAACAGTATTAAAATGTCTAATGAGTATTCTTATATAAACATATGATTACAAAGAAATCCATTATTTATATAACAATAACATCAATCAGTTTGCTTAAAAAGAAAATATAACTCGAGTCTTGAGACTATACATTAATACACATACACTACAAACTAAAACGTAAACGTACTTATAAGTAAACAGGATTATTATTCATACAACCGCTTCAAGCACCATAGCTATTCAAACATTTACAATATTCTAAATAAACAAGATCAAGCCATATATTATTTACTTCAACAAAAGTAAAACAAAACAAGAAATTTTAGAAAAACTAAACTTGAAGTAAGGTGAATAGTACAGGGACTAAACTTGTAACACACGCCATTATCTTTTCACGTTATCTTCTTCAGCTTCATTATATACCACCCCCCTTCAAAGATAACACCGTCACAAACTTCTCAAATTTTCCGTCAAAATCACAGCTTCAACTCTTTAATCCATCTGTAAATCTCATCTTCTGATCGAACAAGACAACCCACACAGATCTTCATCAGCTGCAGATGTAATTCGATTCCAGAACATTCCAAAAGAATCAGCAGAATCCACTTGCACAATCATCTTCAATTGGTTCACACAATCAAACCCTAGTCATAACCTTTATCCAATCGCCTCGATTTCCGCAAACAATTGGTTCGATTCGAGTGTTGTAATCTATTAACCCCACAATTTGGATAACGCACAGTCTTTTAGTCTCCTGGATCTGAATTCTAAACAACATGATGACGAGACAATCTCAACAAGATCAGCAATCTAGGGTTTTCTACGAGCTATCTGCTTTGATTCTGAACCTTATTCGGTACCCTCCGTCGTCGATTCAGTTCTCCGACGAGGTGTCTACGTCGCGGCGGCAGCCGCGGCGAGCGCCTCCGTCGGAAATTACTCCGGCGGGATTTGCGTCGATGTTGTTGGGGATATCGTTGGCGTTGATGTTGTGTGGGTCGATTACGTTCTTTATAGGGTTTTTGTTGATGCCGTGGGTGCTTGGGTTGGTTATGTTGTTGTATGTGGTGGGGATTGTTTCGAGTTTGTCTATGCTTGGGCGTGCTATATTCTGTCATACACTGTCTCCATCTTCGCCTAGAAAGAGTGTTTCTGGTATGATGTTATTGTTGATTGTGTTATATTATTAAGCTTTTGAATTGTTATAAGCTAAGGTCTTTCATTTCTGAATGAAAAAGAGTTTCTCTGTTATGGCTTAGTATAGGAAAAGTATATAAGGGTTGTTATGCATTATTGATGATGACAAAGGTTGAAGATTGCATACTTTGATGCAGTTTTTAGATATATTGGGTGATTTTAAAAGGAAATTTGGAGGTTTAACAGAACTGATTAGTATTTAGTACACATGAACAGAATCTCTAATTCTTTTGTTGATAGTGATGTATATACATGGTTCTTTCTGGCCTTTAGTTTCGTGTTTGGTTCTTGCATTGAAAGATAAAGTTTCTTAGATCATTTTAATTTTGAAGGCAAAGTTATGCATTTGTCTATGGTAATGTTGCAACAGACAACAGTATGCACTTGATTCATCTAGAAATGATATGATGACACTCAAAAGACAGAGAAATTAAATTCTTACTCCCATAGCCCTCAAAAAGTGGTCCATGTTTGATTGTTGTATTTCAAACAAGTATAGTTCACAGTAGAATTACATACATTTTAACATAAGAAACTACAAACATGTATATCAATTTCATTTTTGGAAGTATTATGTTTGAACTCATACAATCAGTAGGACCCAAGGAGTACTATGATATCAGTTTTTCTTCAAATATATTTATAACAAGTTTCATCAGTCATTCAGTCTCTATCTAATGCACTTTCTGTTGTCATGTTTGAGATAATAATGATCTACACTTTAAATTTGGATGCCACTGATTTTGAAGAGCTGTAGGGTTGTGAATTTGCAATTAATCTGTAAATCCCTTATTATGCAGCTTGGAAGCTGTTGTGAAGTGGGAAGGAGATTGTTGAACTGCCCAGAGAACAGTTAATAGAGCACCATGAATGTCTGTTTCTGAGCAGGATGGCAATGGTTGCAGAAGGTAAATGGAATGAAACCTGAGCTTCTTCAAGTATTAGTGCAGGAAGGAGCTCTACATGTTAAAAGTTATGAGGACACATACAATACATAGGCTTTAAGGTTTTTTTTTTCCTTATATTTTTTTAAAGAAAGTGGGTGGTTGTGATTTGTGGGTATGCATTCTTTACTTGAGGAAGCATATGGGGGTGTGAGGTGTCCAGGGTGAAATGTGTTTGGTGCTTATGATGGATTATTATGTGTTAAAGGTTTAATTAAAAATGCCACTGCTGGTATTATGGATTGTGGGTATGCATTCTTTATTTTGTAATTTATTTGCTACATTCCATATACATTGGGTTATGGTTTGTTTTAAAAAAATATGTTTATTTAATCAAAAGCTCATATATGATTAATTACTTACTGTTGGTATTCGTGATGAATGTAAATTTTGCTATGATTTTATGGTTTAAATATTTCTCATTTTATAATTTTCTTATACTTCGTATAATCATATGACATAAGGTTGGGAAGAAGGATTCTTTTGGAAAAATGCATACTGTGAATTGATGATGCTTTATATGAATGTTTGTGAGAAACAAATAGCACTGATGATATAAATGTTAGAGTAAACTACCATTTGCATTACTAGCGTTTGTTCATTTTAATCATTTGCACCCTGCAATTTTAAAATTTGCTATATGCCCTCTAACGTTTTAATGTTATCTTTATTGAGTTTATGTCGTTTTATTTTTATCTTTATTTGAGTCCTAATGACTTAACACTATTTATGTTTCTGTTAGAATTATTATTAAAAATACTAAACTACCCTTAAATAATAATAACGTAAAAAAACTTGTGGGTCCCATCTATCAACATATTCTTCTTCAAATCACCACCATCAAAACCACCCCTATCACCACCACAACATCCCCATCACCACCATTACAACCACTAGGCCGCCACCACAACACCCCCAATCACCACAACCACACGATCACCACCATAACAGCCCCATCACCACCATCACAACCACCCGACCGCCACCACAACACCCTAATCATCACCACCACAACCACCCCTTACTACAACCCCATCCCCACCATCATACCTGCCAATCACCACTACAACAGCTCCCATCACCACCACCAAACCCACATCACCAGCAGAGAACTTGAAATTGTGGATCTAAGGAATGGAGGGCTTCAAACTGTGGTAATTACGGTTTGTAGTGGGTCTGGTTCATGGTGGGTGATAGTTGTTGTGGTGGTGAGGGGTGGATGTGGTGGAATAGGTTTGTGGTGATGTTTGCAGGTTGATGGTGGATTGGTTTGTGGTGTTCATGGTGTTGATGGATGGTGCCGTCAATGAGTGGTGGGTGCTGGTGGATGTAGAGAAAATAGGAAGAAGACGGTTTGGGTGGTGGTGTCGATGGGTGGTGGTGTCGATGGGTGGTGTGGATGTTGAGAAAGAGGAAGAAGACGGTTTGGGTGGTGGCATCGATGGCTGGTGGTGTCGATGGGTGTTGGTGGATGTAGTGAGAAGAAGAGGAGGAGGAAGAGGAAGATGTAGGTGGTGGTATCGTAATTGTGGAAGAAGAAGAAGATGTAGGTGGTTTCATAATTTTTTTTATTTTTATTTTTAATTCTTAAGGGTATTTCAGTCTTGTTATAAAAATAATTAACCGGAAAACTAACGTTGCTAGGGTTTTAAATACAAATGGATATAAAAATGAAACGTTAGGGGGCAGATGAAAATTTTAAAATTGTAGGGATGCAAGTAATTAAAATGAACAAACGTCAGGTAGGAAAATAGTAATTTACTCTAAACATTAATATGCTTCTAGTCTTCTAGTGACTTTAGTCTAGTAGTATCGGTGTTGTTCTTTTATAAAAAGTGATGTTTGTAAAATTCAAGATTAGGTGGTACAGAAGAGTAAAAGAAAATGACTTTAAAAAATGTATATAATTCTTAATATGGTTTTTTGAAGTAGAATTCTTTAACAACAATCAAAAAAATTATTTTAAAAAAAATTAATACGAAAATTATATTAGCATATTAAATGACACGTGTAATCATATTAGCATATCAAAAAAATTATCTATCGGCTCTCTCTAATAATAAATACGAAAATTATAACAACAATCAATTTAACTTTCCTTTTTTTACTAAATATGTTAAAAAACAAACATATCTACATTTGTATTTATTGTCTCTCTCATATTAAATGATAATTATTTTAAATAAGTAAATTAAACTATCAAACATCTAAAATATAAATATTTTTATTTTAATAATTTATTTACATGTACTAAATTATATGATTTCAGACATATTTTATCTTTAAACATAGAGCAATAATGTTTAATTTCTTTATTTTTTATAATTTTAGATATTTATTATTTTTTTATTTCACCAATAACTAATAACATCTAGAAAATAAAATATTTATAAAACTAATGATTTTGACATATTTTATTTATTTCACACGTGTAATACATGGGCTCTAACCTTATTAATTTATATACAGTTTGAAGGAATATTTAAATGAATTTAAAAAAATATAGAAAATACAGAACTACCAGTCCAGTTAGATTAAAATAAATAGAGTTGCTAAGTGTTTACGTGTTATCACGTAAAGCAAAAATAAAGTATATATTAGTATTCAAAGTTAGATTAGCTAAAGACACAAGTAAATCTTTTAAATTACGCAAGTCCTTTCTAGATCTACATTGATGGAATGATGGGAAAATAAAATGTTTAATTATCCTTTAAAGTAGATATAGCTATATAGTGTAGAAAATGTTTTGGAAATTTATTTTAAACCAAGTCACTATATGTAGTGTTTTACTTTAGATTTATTTAAATTATATATCGCACAAACCTTTTAAATAATGTATTCTTAGCATTTAACTATAGATTCACGTTTTATTATACGGTGGAAGATGTGTGTTCACAATGAAGAATGTCTTTTATGTGAATAGTGAAGGATATTTGGCTACTAAAATGTCGATTCACATCTCTTGATTTTATGCGATAAGAGCATTGGAAAAGTAGTAGCAGCTTCATCTAATAGGATCTGTAAGAAATTAACACAAATTATGTTAAAACTGAACGATGCATACAAATACGACATCACTCACCCAAATACATCAGTCAACAAAGTTTTTACTCAACAAAATGCATTCTAAACTCATTTTCCTACGGATTCAAGCCATATTATGATCTTTAACTAGTGAAACAAGTTTAAAAAATGGAACTTTCAGTATTAATCTTGATTATATTTATATGCATACACATTGCTTTTCTTCAAGTAACTTATTTATATAGCATCAGCAACCTTGATCAACATGTTTTCTGCAAAAAAGTTTTAACTCGACAAACCAGATAGATCATATATTTATCAACCAACATTCATTATGGTTAAAAACGTTCTACCAAAGGTGGTTGATAAATGGTAAGTGCATGAGATGCTAATCGATCTTTGCTTGCTACTAAATGGAAATGATATCAAAGCACAAACACACAAAAATGCACAAAAACAGAACAAAACAAAACAAAACAAAAACGAAGCATATTTCATATTTGATCTTCAAACACACTGTAAAGCAAGCACAAAAATGTCATTGAGAACATAGAAGCTTGACTGTCATGTATCCCTTCCAGTACTGCCCCAGTTGAAGTTCTTAGTTTTGATGAAATACCAAAAGAGAAAAATTAAACAATCATAACCAAATTTCTTCACCAATGAGGTGATAGATGTAGCGTAGCCTGTTTTGAAGCTCAGGCATAGTTCAACCGGAAAATGTCATTGAGAACATAGAAGCTTGACTGTGGTGTGGGCATTAGATGGAACATCTGAAACAACAAAACAACAAAATTTAACAGTATTAGATTAGCTGAAAATCATATGATAAAACAAGTGCAATAATAACTAAAGCAATAGATTAAGCTTCATCCAACTTTTAAATATGGATTATGGAAAGATAACCAATTGAAAAAAGTAAGAAAATTCTATAACTCTGCTGCGATTACTAAACATAAGAGAACCCTATAATCTGCTGTATAACTAGTAGTATTTCAGGGGGTATTTGGGATTGCATATTAAAACTGCTTATCCTTTTTATAGCATTTTGAGAGAGTGCGGGATTGCTATCCAAACACTAGCTTCAATACGTCATACGGGTATAAAAACTATAATGTGCTAGTCACAAAGACCCCTCTAGTTAGCAAAGAGGTGATGGCTAACCGTACATGTAAGCAGAACAAATACAGAAAACAGTTATGCGTATATTGCGATTCATGGTTTCTGAAATGGTTAGATTATAACTGGGGCGAAATGTGTCCCAAAGATATCTGTGCTAAAAGTACTTGAACACAATGCTAGGTAGTTTAATGTGCAGGAGATGGCATGCATATGTTTTTTTCATCATAAAACCAGAGATATTAACATAGCCAAATAAAAGTAACAAAAAGGCAATAAAAGGTTAATGATGAAACATGATTTTCCATTGATAAATTTGTAAGAGATGTTTATTGTTGGAAAGCAAAAAAACTTGTATGAAAACCTAAGCAAAGGATTTCACATGAAAATGAGACCATTAAATTGAATGATATTAATGAATAATTTCAGTGGTAGAATTCATCAAAGATGTTAACATAAGAAAAGAACCTTGAAAGGATTCAACACGAACACTCAACACCGCAACCAAACATCTTTTAAGCACAATATAAATGCATTAAAAGTTTAGTAACAACTCCCAAACACACCAAAATTGAGTAAACACACTAAACAGTGGCTTCAAGTGCTGGTAATTTGGTAAACAAATCTTAACTCCAATCAAACTTCTTTCAAGGGATCAATACTTATTAATCAAACAGTTCATTAGATAAACAACTACAATCAGTAAGGCACCACATACAACCTTACACATACAAATATACAATCACCAACTCTAACATCATCAATCCCCAAATCAAATTACAAACATCAAATTCATTAAATTTAACAAAACCATATCTAACACAAATCAAAACACCGCTACAAAAGAAGCTAATTCGATCATCAAAACACCAATTAACAACACCAATCCATCATACGAGATTCATCCATCACAACATCTATAAAATTGACACAAAAACTTCAAACCAATTAAACATCAGACAAACCAATACATCACAGAACACAAAACACACACACACAACAGATAACAAAACACACCTGACTGAACTTAAGAGCATGTTGTTCGCCGGCGAGCTGGAGGTTACCGGAGACGAAGACCAGCATGCCGCCGGAGGGACCGGAGGGCTGACAGTCAACGGTGGTGATGGTGTGCTTGCACTGTTGGAAAGGGAGTGACGTCAGCTTGGCTACGATGTTGGAAGATCCCTGTATCTTCTGACCTTCAAATGTCAACATCGATGATTCCTGATAGAGATTAGCCAAAGTGGCCCGATTGGTGTCGAATGTTGAGTAGTAGTGTTCGACGAACGCCTTCGCTACCGCATCGGGATCCATCGCCGCCGCTTGCCGCCGTAGAGTGTGTGAAAAGGGTTTTTGTGTGTGTAGAGATTGTTGTAAAAAAGTGAGGGGGATGATGTGTGTTTGAAAATGTACTTCAAATTGTGCCCTATAGTTTTAGAATATGATATTATGGGCCTTATTTTTCACTAGGTGTTCCTCCATTGTCTCGAAACCGAAAACATAAGAAAAAGTATTACAGAGCTTGTTAACCAGTCAGGCCGTCTTAGTACACGACTTAAAAGTTAATGCGGATTATGAATCGACAAGGTTTGTCAAATGTGTGGGTCGGGCTGTTATTTCTTTCCCACTTTAGCATAATATTACTTAAAGTATGTCTTACTAATTACGCTAGACAGACAGCACTGTCCCGCAACTAATTTCTTCACAAAATTCGATAGTGATTAGGGGTTTATGGATAATTTTATGGTATAGCAAAGCAACAATATTATAACGGTACCATTAAACGGGGAAAAAATAACCGTAAAAACGTTGAACTACAAACACTTAATGTGTTATGTTAACTCGCAAAATGTAAAACAAAATGTAAAACAAAACGTAAAACGGATTTTTTTTTATATAAGAAGTATAGTAATCAAAGTTAAAAGTACAAAAAATATTTGGGCTAAACAATAAAAGATGTAAAAGTGTTAGATTAAAATGAAAAAGTTAAAGATTAAAAAGAATTTGACTAAAATTGAATACAACCCTTAAAACATGTTGTACAACATATAATGCATAAAAAATTGGTAATTAATATAAATATAATATTATTATAAATTTTGGTTATTTGCTGCACATGGTTTGTTTTTTTTTCCCATACCTAAACCTGAACCTAGATTGTTTGTACCGTATTACACATCCCAATTTTATTTCAAATCTTGAAATCATAATCTATGTTATAAAAATATATCGTATTTCTATTTAAATAAATAAATTTAAGTTTAAATTTTTATCACGTAAAATGTTAAAATTATAGCACCTACAATTAAAAAAAAAAAGAAAGTACAGAAGTTTGAAATTTTATCACGCAAAATGTTAAATTTATAGCACCTTAAATTATTTATAAAAAAAGAGTAAATTACCATTTGCATCCCTGACATTTGCCCATTTTAACCACTTGCATCCCTGCAGTTTAAAAATTACCATCCGCCCCCTGACGTTTTCTATTATCTTCATTTGAGTGTCTGTCGTTTCATTTTTATTTCAATTTGAGTAAAGATAATTAACACCGTTTGTTTTGCTGTTAAAGTTACTGTGGAAAAGACTAAACTACCCCTGAATTAAATAAATAAAAAAAATGTGGGACCCATTCATTTTTCTTCTTCAACACCAACACACCCATCACCACCACCACAACCTCATCACCATCCCCATGAATTCACCGATTCCCAATTGCAACTCCCAAACCCCAACTCTCAAACCATCGCAGGAGATTGAGTAGTTAAAATTCAATCTTCGGTTTCATACGAGAGAAAACCAATTGACCAGAAGAAGAAGAAGAAGAAGCAGAAGCAGAAGCAGAACAGAAGCAGGAGGAGCCGCAACCCACAGCAGCTGATTGTTCAAAAAACCCCCAACTCAGCCCACCAACTCTTCAAAACTTTTGACGTCAAAGTTGTCCCAAAAGACTCTTGATTTTTAAAAATCCTTAAGCTAAAAACTTCATAAAGCTTCACTCAAATCTTCCCCCTTCTGCGATTGTGACAATCCAGATGGATTTATAATCAAATTTGTCGAAACAAAGCTTTAGATGTACTTTATCTTGATTTGATTTATGGGCGTCCAACAAAACGTTGTGGTTGAAGGGAATTTGATCGACTCTCAATCGAATCCTTACGGCATTGGGGTTCAGCGCTGGGACAAAGCCGAGAAAGCTGCCGACGGAATAATTTCAAATTTTCAGCCGACTATTGTTTCTGAAAGGAAAAGAGATGCTGTAATTAATTATCTGCAAAGATTGCTCAAGGATAATCTTCAACGTGAGGTTAGATGAAAAAAAAATGGAATTTCAGATATCAATAGGTGTTTGTTTGTATACACACTGTGACAGTGACGGTGGCGATGGTGATTCGGGGTTGGGGAGCCACGGGAGGCGGTGGTTGGTGAGGTTGAGAAGACCTGATTTGAGGATCAGGAGATTTGGGGCTTATTCGTTGAGTAGGTCGAGGGAGGGTTGAAGTGATGATTCGACTTCGCCGGAGCGGAGGACTAGGCGACCGCTGGTGGTGGTCGGGATCGCCACATCAACTGACTCCGAAAGCATCTGCCACCTCATCAACCACATCAAACTCATCCTTTGTCGCAAGAC
>BJCO01810706.1:0-13029 GCA_018326465.1 Flaveria floridana
TCAGCCTCGACCCCATCAACAAGGGAGAGGCGGACCAAGAGAAACCAAGATCAAGGAGCCTCTTCCTCAGATCCTCAAGCTGAAGAGACACATGATGAAGGGAAAAGTAATAATTAAATGTTTATGTATTTTGAAACTTTTGTACTTGAAATGTTTATTACATTAATGCAATTAATGAAATTTCATGTTTAATGTCTTGATAAATGATTAATGTATACATTGTTGGTTGTGTAATTGAACAGATACAACTCAACAGACCGATGACTATGATATTGCTCCCCTTCAGCAAATCAAGACTCAGCTCACAATGATTCTTTACAAGGGATAGCAAGATGGTCTGTGAGTTACACTCCCGAGAAGGGAGAAATCATCCATGACCTGACTGATGAGCACCTCGCAGATATGTTCAGACTAAATCTAGACGAGTTTGTCAAAGATGCTCCTGAGGTCGACGTTATTAGTGTCGAAGAGCTATAAGGCGTGGATGAAATCGAAATTGAAGATGTTACTTTAGAGTATTATCCAGAGTACACTGACCCAGAGGGTAATATTATCCCTGACTTGGGTGAAATATATAGAAGTGTTACTTTTGGTACACTTGATGAGAAAGAGAAAGAGAAAGAAAAAGAGGAAGATAAAGCCCAAGCCACAGATGCTGATGTTGAGTTAAAGAAGGCTGAATGGGCAGCTTATTTAACAGAGATGTGAAAGGATCTCAGCATCTAGTTTGATCAATTAGATTTAGTTTGCAGCAGAATTAGCACAAAAATTAGGCAAATTCAAACAAGAACACAATAGATTTATCAATGTAACAGTATGGTTATAGAGTAAGAGAGAGTTTCTACACAAAAGATGTATTTCATTCAATATGTGCTTCGGCAACATTACAATTAGGTCATCTTTCCTTTTATAGGGAAAGATGACGTCAGCTGATGTCACTTGATAGTGACATCTAACTGTTATTTAACAAACTACTGAAAGTTAACACAACTACTGAAGATGTCAAACAGCTGACATCTTCTTACAAAAATCCTAAGTGTTAACTATAACTACAACTAATGATAAGAAACTACTGAAACTACAACGACTGAAGAACATGCTCTTCAGTCGTTTTACAAGTACTGATGTACAAAAGAAACTACTGAAAAGAAAATACTGAAAGGGAAACCACCACAACAACTGAAGAATACTTCTTCAGCTGTTGTCACAAACTCTGAAGGCTTTAGTACTTGGACTTCAGACTTGAACTTCAGTTGTTGTATCAGCTGATGTTTTTAGTTGTTGTCATCAGCTGATGTCTTCAGTCTTTGTATTCAGTCTTTGTACTTCAGCTGATGGTCTTCAGTACTTTAGTCTTCAGCTGTAGATCTTCAGTACTTTAGTCTTTAGCTGTTGAAGTCTTCAGCACTTTAGTCTTTAGCTGTTGATCTTTAGCACTTTAGTCTTCAGTCTTTGTCAAACAGCTGATGAGGCCTTCAGCGGTTGTTATGATGTCTTGTGGGACTTAAAGGTTTTTCTGATCTGGCTCGTTGGTTCTTTTGGTCCAACAAGATGAGATCCCAACATGAACCTCCAAAGCCAAATGCCTACACCAAACTGTACAAGGTTAAGAGACATCAGAAGGTGTCAGGCGAAATCATTAGTTGGGCCTATTTTGAAGATTTGGAGGTATATGCTGTCAAACGGGAGAAGGGGATTGAGTACTTCAGATACCCACACGATCTGAATACTCTTCCCGGTTTTGAGCTAAACAGGTTGGCCTATTTAGACCTTTTGTATGCCAACCCGAGGAAGATGTCGGGCTGGTTCGAGATGGCGCTGAAGAGAGAATACCACACCAGATAGGTAAACTTCAGACCTCAACAACCTAAGAGGTTCGTCCATAAGACTGAAGTTGACACTAACATCGGGAAGCTGAAGGTAGTACTGAAGTGGAGTCCCCCACGCACAATGTCTAAGATCCCATTGCGGGAGATGCCTCAGGGCTTCACTCCACACTTCAAATGGTGGTATTACGAATGGAGGACGAGTGAAGCAGTCATACTCCTAAACAGAGAGGGTAAAATAGAGACTATCAGGGTATTTAACCTAATATGGCTCACTAACTTGTTTGCTGAAGATGTTTACACATTGTACAAGTGGTCACTGTTCTACGATAGACAGGATATTGTACAAGCTATCCAATTCCAATACGTCATAAGACTCTGCTTTGCATTCGAGATACACGTAAGAGTCACAAAAGAGGAGAAGTACAATAAATTCCAAGAATATGTGAAGAATGTTAGATAATAGGATAAACTAGGTCCAAGGGGGAGTTTGTTGATACATTGTTCCTAGTTTATGTTCTTAAATGTAAATGTCTTTCATTTCTTACACATATGTAATGACAATGTTTAATGAAATATGATGTGAGTTTTGATGTTGAATTGTCTTTGTTTATATCATATTCATATTGTAATTAGTATTACTTATATTGATGAACATTATATATAGGTTTGAGGTTGTTGTACATAGTTCCGAGTCAATATTGATTCAAAAATTTGTTCAACTTAATCAAGTGGTTATTCATGCTAATGGACCATACTTATGGACCATATGCATGAATGAACCATACTTATGGACCAGTCGCACGACTGAACCAGGAGACTGGATCATTCATATGAATGAGACATAAGATTGACTCAGTTGCATGACTGAACCTTCAGTCGTGCGTATGAGTCAGACGCATGAGTCAGTCGCACAACTGAACCATGCTAATGGTTCAGTCGTACGAATGAACACTGAAAACCTATAACTACCACATAATTCATGGAAAAACATAACACTTGGAATACTTTCATACCCTAGCCGTCCAAAGCGTCCCAAGTCGCCCATCCAAGTTCATAGTTCGTTCCTGATCAATTCCAACTCGTTCTTAACGTTTGTTTCATTGTTAGATCAATCAGGTTGTTCGTTCTCACTGATTGGATAACAAATCAAATAGAATTCCACGCTATTTGATCATGTCTCACGTAGGATCCGTTACTACTCCGTATGAAAACGGTCCTAACATAAGGCCCCATTCCCGGGACGCTTACAGTTGGACATTCATCGCACATAACATTTAAAACATTACACGTTTCATAAGATTAAGCAGCGAAATTACATTAACAAAAACTATTCATCTTATTAATAATTATTGTTGTGAAGCAACAACACTGTTTAAGTTACAAAAGCACCATTTAATTGTATTACAAAACAACAATATCCTTAAGCGTGAATGGATGCCAGTCTTGCCCCGCCGAGTAACTTCCCCAGCGTGCTATCCTCAGCAAAAATTTACCTGCCAACTGACTATGCATGAAAGTCAGCATTGCTGAGTGAGTTCTAGTTTTAGAAGTATTAAAATACCTTATGTGTTTTATATACGAAATCATACTTCTTGAATAAAATATATTACTTTCGTATGCGAGCACACATCATACGTACATCCAAATAACATTCATGTTCATTTCACTTATTAATACTTTTATTATTATCTTTCATCGTCGTATGCATTCATTCGTTTCGTACTTTTCATTATTATCGTTCATTATCGTACGCATTCGTTTATTTTGTACTTTTCATTATCTTTCACTTTCATCCGGACCAATATGTAATACCCCGAACGTTGTGCACGAAGCTGATATTGGGCTGAAGTCTATAAATAGACCCCTAACATTGTGCACGAAGCGTGACCCAGTACCTAGGGCATGCCAAAAGGGTCTCGTCATTCTTCGTTCTTTTTGTACTTTACATTATCTTTCACTTTCATCCTGACCAATGTGTAATACCTCAAACACTATACACAAAGCTGATGATGGGCCCGAGATCTATAAATAGACCCCGAACGTTATGCATAAAGCTGACCCAGTCACCTAGGGTATGCTACAAAGGTCATGTAAATCTCAGTGATATACACTAATGTGCATCCTTCGGGTTAGCTAAACCGCACACAGTTGAGCTAACAACAACATGGTCGTGCACCTCCATTCAATTTGCTTGCAAGCCATTCATTCGTTCATTACGTTTCATTTTTCATCTTTGTTATTATTCACTTTATTATGTTATAGTTTATGTTTATTCATACATACATCATAAATGTAAAGTCATAACATAATACATAACGTGTAATATAACATAATATATATACATTTTTAAAACTGTTAAATGAAGAAAGATAACACATCATACATACATACATATCATGACTCTCATCACATCATCATGCATGCTTTAAACATAGACTGTCACATCATCACAAAATTTATCCCAATCATCCACCTTTTAAATCCCTTACAAAAATCATAAATCCAATATAAGGCGCATGACACATTTGAGGCGCATGAGCCTGAAATTTTTTAACTAAAGCAGTCTAGGCGCATTAGCACTGTGCAGGCGCATGAGCCCTGTTTAGGCGCATTTCCACTATACGGGCGCATGAGCCCTACTTAGGCACATCAACACTTAGGCGCATGAACCACTTCGGGCGCATGGGCATTATTTGGGCATATGGCCTACACTTAGGCGTCTGGGCATAAATTTAGGGTGCATGGGGTACTGTTTGGGTGCATGAGCTGGTACTTAGCATATTTTGGCAAATATTCTAGGCGCATGGATACTATTTGGGCGCATGAGGTACACTTATGTTTTCTAAGCCAAATTTCAGGTGCATGGGCTCTGTTTGGGTGCATGGCCAACCATTATGCGTATTTCTAAGTCATTTCCAGACCCAATCTACATTCTAACATGCTCACAACTTAATTCTAGCATTCTAATCATGAATAACTTCACAAACCTTAAAACATAAGCATTCATACACACATGCATACGGTTAACATATATAACATTTGTAAAAATGTTTTACATGTATTTTCATCCCCAAAAATGTTTAAAACACGAAAAACCGGGGTTCTAGAACTCACCTATTGTAGCAAACAAGCAAAAACTCCACCAAACTTGCTTGCACACGAGTTCAAACACCTAAAACAAGCAAAACAACTACCAAAACACATAGAACACTCAATAATTGGTTTCTAAGAGTGAAAGCATGTTATGGGCATCCATACACATAATATAATAAAATATTTTAACTTTTGTACTTTTTACACAAAGCCCCCTCCACTTTTGCTCCTTCTCATTCTCTTCAAGATACTTTTTTTTATTTGACTAGAATTTCGGGTGTTATAAGTCTACCCCCCTGAAATAGGTTTCGTCTCCGAAACCTATCACTCTTCAAACAATTATGAGTAATGTTGTCTCATTTCCTTTTCAGTCTCCCACGTGGACTCAGAACCCTTTCGGTGTTTCCACTGCACACGCATAAGTGGAACCACTTTTTTCCACAGCGTCTTCTCTTTTTGGTCGATGATTGCCAGCGGTTGCTCTATATAATTAAGCCGTTCGTCCACCTCGATGTCCTTTAGTGGTACAACCATGTCTTCATCGGCTAGGCACTTTCTCAGATGAGATACATGGAACGTTGGATGAATTCGACTTAACTCATCAGGAAATTCTAATCGATAGTCCACCTCTCCTACTCGTGTGATGATTCAGAAAGGCCCTATGTATCTCTGGCTCAGCTTGCCCCTCTTCTGGAACCGGATGATTCCCTTCCAAGGTGAAACCTTCAACATGACTCTATCACCCACGTTGAACTCGATCGGCCTACTCCTCTTATTGGCATACAACTTCTGCCTATCCTTGGCTACCTTCATAAAAGCTTTAATCTTTTCTAAGTTTTCTATCGTAGCCCTCGATCACCTTGATACTTCCCAACTCTTTCTGCCCAATGTCTCCCCAACATACGAGCGTCCTACACCTTCTACCATATAGCATCTCGTATGGTGGCATGCCAATGCTAGCATGATAATTGTTGTTGTATGAGAATTCCACTAACGGTAAGTGATCATCCCAAATTCCTCCAAAGTCGATCACGCATGCTCTAAGCATATCCTCGAGCGTCCGAATCGTCCTCTCAGACTGACCATATGTTTGAGGATGATAAGTAGTGCTAATGTGTAGCCTCGTCCCCATCACATCATGAAATCTTTGCCAAAACTTCGATATGAACCGAGTGTCAAGGTCTGACACGATAGATACCGACACACCATAACTAGCTACAACCTCCTTGATGAATAGATTCATCAGCCTCTTAGATGAGTATGTCTCGTGGATCGGTAGAAAGTAAGCACTCTTTGTTAGACGATTAACTCTCACCTAAATGGCATCATACCCCCTCTCCGTACGAGGAAGCTTCGTTATGAAGTCCATGGTGATGTGCTCCCATTTCCACTTGGGTATATCCAATGGTTGGATCTTCTCGTAGGGCTTCTGATGCTCTGCCCTCACTCGCAAACAAGTAAAACACTTACTCACATACTCCACTACATCGTGCTTCATTCCCGGCCACCAGTAATCTTTCTTCATGTCCTGGTACATCTTCATGGCATCGGGATGAATTGATATCGAGTCTTATAAGCTTCATCCATGATTCGCCCCCGTAAGTCTCCATAATGAGGGATCCACATCCGTCCATTTTGGGTTCTAACATCGAGAGTGTTCCCACCCAATTCTATGACTAGACCCTTCATTTGTTTAGAATTAATCTGATCCTCTTTAAGTCCTTCATTCTGAAAATCCTTGATCTGTTTCATCACATCAGCGGTCATAACCAACTGATATGCCTTTACCCGAATCGGCTCAGGTATATCCTTTCAGCTAAGGGCATCAGCCATAACGTTGGCCTTACCTGGATGATAATAGATCTCACAATCATAATCTTGATGAGCTCTAGTCATCTCCTTTGCCTCATGTTGAGATCCTTGTGCTCCAACAAGTTCTTCAAGCTCTTGTGATCGGTGAAAATAATGCACTTCGTCCTGTATAAGTAGTGCCTCCAAATCTTCAATGCGAAGACCACAACCGCTAGCTTCAAATCATGGGTGGGATAATTGACTTCGTGGGTTTTTAGCGGTCAGAACACGTAGGCTATAACCTTCCATGTTGTATCAGCACATAAGCCAGTCCCAAGTAAGAGGCATCTGAATAGACCACCAAGTCCTCACCTCCTTCAGGTAATGTCAAGACAGGGGCTTGATTTAATCTTGTCTTTAACTCCTTGAAAGCATCCTCCTATTCCCGACCTTCATGTCCTTGTGAGTCAATTTAGTCAAAGGTGAGGCTATCTTGGAAAAGTCTTGAATAAATCTTCTGTAGTAGCCCGCCAAACCCAAGAAACCATGAATCTCGGATGTCGTCTTTGGAGACTTCCATTGCATCACTTCCTCAACCTTTTCAGGGTCCACCATAATTTCTTTAGCATTTACCACATGACCCAAAAATTGAACTTCGCGTAACCAAAAAGCACACTTAGAGAACTTAGCATATAGTTTCTCCATTCTAAGTGTCTCTAACACTTCGCATATGTGGCCGGCATGTTTTTTCTCATTTTTCAAATAAATCAGGATATCATCAATAAACGCAATTACTAATTTATCTAACATTAGCCGGCACACTCGGTTCATCAAATCCATAAAGGAAGCTGGCGCGTTAGTTAAACCGAAAGACATAATGAGAAACTCGCAGTGTCCATAACGCATGCGAAAAGCTGTCTTAGGAATGTCTTGCTCCTTTATCTTCAACTGATGGTAGCCAGATCGGAGATCTATTCTCGAGAACCAACTGGCACCTTGAAGCTAGTCGAACAAGTCATCTATTCTCGGTAAGGGATATCGGTTCTTCACCGTTAACTTGTTCAGCTCATGGTAGTCTATACGCATCCTCATACTACCGTCTTTCTTTCTAACAAACAAGACCGGAGCACCCCAAGGAGAGATGCTCGGTCAGATGAACCCTTTATCCATCAACTCCTGTATTTGAACCATTAATTCCTTCATCTCGTTCGGAGATAATTGGTACGATGCTTTGGCAACGGTTGGGCAACAGGTTAAGCACCGGGTATCAGATCAATCTGAAACTCAATTTCGCGATCTGGTGGCACGCCTGGTAAATCTTCTGGGAACATGTCTGGAAAATCGCACACAACTGGTACGTCAGACAATTATGGTACTGGCGCGTCCACATCCTTAACGTGAGCCAGGTAGGCATTACATCCATGTTTCATGCATTTCTCTGCCACCACCAACGAAATTACTTTTGGAACCGTCATGATGCGATCACCGTAGACCGTCATCAAACTTCCATCAGGCACAATTAAATGAATCGTCTTCTTGCGACACACAATATTCGCCTCATAGGTCGCTAACCAATCCATCCCTAGTACTACATCAAATCCACCAAGGGGAATCACAAATAGTCTAGCAGAAAACCTATGGCCTTCTAGTTCTATGTTGCAGTTTTCTATAATTTCAGAGATTCTAGTAGACTTACCAATAGCAGTTTTTACATCAAAAGGTTCATCAATACTTCTACTACTAACAGGAAACTTAGCACAGAAAGCAGCAGAAATAAAACTCCTACTAGCACCAGAATCAAATAATACAGAGGCACAAGTTTGGTTTACTAGAAACATACCAGACACGAAATCGGGGTCTACCCAAGCCGCTTCCCGCATCATCGTGAATGCTCTAGTAGTTGCCCTCTGTCCTCCATCCTCCGTTCCTTTTTTTCCTCCGAAACTCTCGGCCCTTGGCTTCTTGCACTCCTGACTCATATGACATGCTTCGCCACAGTTATAACATCTCGCCACCCTACAATCCTAAGCAATATGACCAGGCTTCCCATATTTGAAGCAAACATTTAATCCCAACTTGCACTCATCAGTATGCTCTTTCCCACACTTACCACACCTCTTCGTCCCCGAGCCTACTTTAACCACCCGTCGTTCATTAACCATTGCCTTCTTGTTGTTTGGGGTGGAACCACAACGCCCAAATAGTTCTTGCCCCAGTTTCTGTCACCACCACCTGTCTTCTTCATCTCAACCACCACAGACTCCTCTCTTTCATCATTTAATCTACCCGCCAGGTCTACCACCGATCGAAAAGTACCTAGCCGGGCATCAATAAGATGCTCGTGGATGTCAGCCAGCAATCCTTGGATATGCTTCTTGATCTTCCTTGACACCGGCATCACCTGATCCGGCACCAGCCTCGCCATCTCATCAAACTTAGTGATGTATTGCTGGTGTGTCATGGTGCTCGCCTCAAGTTATTGGAACTCTCTCTCTATCTTGTCGAGTTCCCTGTGAGGACAGAATTCCTCAATCACCAGCTTCTTCAGTTCTAGTGTAAGGCCCCCGTTCCCGGGCACTCACACTTGGTCATTCATCGCACATAAAACATACAATTATTTAAAACATCGCAACGGAAATTAATTAAAACCATTTCATATATATAAATGACAACTTTTGTAAAGTAATACAATACGGTTAAAGTTACAAAATATTATATATGCATTACATCACAAAAATTTCATTGTTATTCTAATAGATGCCATCCCTAAAAATGCCAAGTAGCTGCCCCGTGCCATCCTCAGCAACTTTTACCTGCCAACTGGAAAATACATAAAAGTCAGCGTTGCTGAGCGAGTTCTAGTTTTATAAATAAAATATCATACTTTCATTAAAACCTTTCTTTTCTTTCATACACGATTATGCATTATACGTACGGATAGAGAATATTAATATTAACTTTCATTATCATTCATTTTCCACCATCATATTCATAGCATGTTTTCATTTCATGCTTTTCGTTAACATTCTCTTACTTTCGTTCTCATTCTTTCATGACGTACTTATTATCATTCTTTTACTTTCGTACTTGTTTACTTACTTTCTTTCTTTCGTACGTTATGTCATTCTTTTACATTCATATGGATTAATGAACAATACCCCGAACATAATGCATGAAGATGATGCTGGACCTGTGGTAATTAAACCACGAACATTATGCACGAAGCTGATCCAGTCACCTAGGCCAAGTCATCTCTCCCATTCATTCAACCTTTTGGTGTACCCCGAACATTGTGCACGAAGCTGATGCTGGACCTGTGGTAATTAAACTATGAACATTGTGCACGATGCTAATCCAGTCACCTAAAGCATACCAAAGGGCCTTGTCAATCTCAATGATTGACCCTCTGTGCATCCTTTGAGGTAGCTAACCCACATCACAGTTGAGCTAACGACAGCATGGTCGTGCACCTCCTTTCATTTGCTTGCAAGCCATTCTTTCGTTCATTATGTTTTACTTTTCATCATTGTTATCTTTCATTTCGTTACGTTATTCTTTACGTTCTGTCATTCGTTCGTCATACTACGTAAAGTAATAACATAATATTTAATGTATTTTATAACATAAAATAAATACGTATACATACCATCATCATTCATACACTTCATAACCCTAAAACATCCCATAATTATACTTAAAACGGGTAATCATTGCCCATAAGTCAAATTTGGTCAAACCCTATAATTTCTGCTTTTTTCCTGAATTTTCAGAAAATATTCTAAGTGTCTAGGTGCATGGGCACTATTTGGGCATTTCTGCCCTATTCAGGCGTTTTGCTACTATGCAAACGTCTGGACTTACACTTGGTCATTTTTCACTTAGACGTATGGGCCTATTTAGGCGCATGGGCACTATTCAGGCGTTTGGGCCTAACACTTAGTCATTCTGGGCAATATTCCAGACGTTCGAGTACTATTCAGGTGCATGGGCCTGACTTAGATGCATGGACATCTAGGCGGTTGGGTACTTCTTGGGCAGTTGACTTTTGGGCGGTTGGGAATACTTAGAAAATTAAACTGTTGGACGCATGGGCCACTGTTTAGGCGCATGGGCAACTAACTTTCACTTAAACAACATAAATCAGTCCCAATTCGTCTTAAACAATGATCTAAGCTTAGTATTAACATCCTAAGCATCATAACATGTACATATACACATATATATCCGTAATTTACACCCACCCACATACACATTCACACACATATATGGGTGAAAACCCATTTTTATAAAAACATGTTCACATGCATTTTCCAGCCCCAGAGTTCGTTAAAAACATGTTAAAAAGGGGGTTCTAGAACTCACCTTAGCTGCTTTCGAGCCTTTTCTTGAACTTCTTTGATGTTTTTAACACCTAAAACACACTAAAACACACCACCCGAACATACAATAACACACATAAGCATATAACCGAGGTTAAGTCGACCAAAAACAACATAAAACACAAAATCTTACCTTAAACTTCGAATTCTTCTTCTTTCTCCCTCTAGAACTCGAATTCTGTGTTGTTTCTCTCTATAAAACTTAATAGCAAGGTGTAAGCAGGAAACATGGGCGGCCATGTTGCTTTATTCACCAACTTTTCAAAGTTTTTTCCTTTTGGACACTTTTAACCCCTCAACTTTGGGTTACATTATATTTCTCCTCTTTATTCGCGTTTATTCTTTCTTTCTCGTCTATAAAAATATCCGGGTGTTACAAGTCCACCCCCCTTATATAGGTTTCGTCCCTAAAACCTATTATTCCTCAAAGAGATGAGGGTAATGTTGTCTTATCTCTCCTTCAGTCTCCCACGTAGACTCGGATCCCTTCCTGTGCTTCCACTATACACGCACAAGAGGAACCACTTTATTCCTCAACCTTTTTTCTTTACGATCAATGATCGCCACTGGTTGTTCCACATAATTGAGTCGTTCATCTACTTCGATATCTTCCAGTGGTACAACTATATCCTTTTCTGCTAAACACTTCCGCAGATGAGATACGTGGAATGTCGGGTGGATTCCACTTAACTCATCGGGCAGTTCCAACTTATAGGCCACCTCCCCTACTCGAGCAGTAATTCGGAAAGGTCCTATATACCTTGGGCTCAAATTGCCCCGCTTTCTAAACCGAATGATACCCTTCCATGGTGATACTTTTAACATAACCCTATCACCCACCTGGAACTCAATCGGTCTGCTTCTCTTATTAGCATACGACTTTTGTCTATCCTTGGCTGCCTTCATAAATGCTTTGATCCCTTCTAGTTTCTCAGTCGTAGCTTCGATCACCTCAATACTTCCCAACTCTTTCTGACCAATGTCACCACAACAAACAGGTGTCCTGCATCTCCTACCTTATAACATCTCGTATGGTGGCATGCCAATGCTGGCATGATAACTATTGTTGTACGAGAATTCGGCTAATGGTAAATGGTCATCCCAACTTCCTCCAAAATCGATCACGCACGCTCGAAGAATGTACTCGAGTGTCTGGATCGTCCTCTCAGACTGACCGTCCGTCTGAGGATGATAAGCCGTGCTAATGTTTAGCCTCGTTCCCATCGCATCGTGGAATTTCTTCCAAAACTTAGATGTAAACCGACTGTGACAAATAGACACAATAGACACCGGCACACCATGACGAGCTACAATCTCTTTGATAAATAGACCCGTGAGTCTCTCAGAAGAATAAGTCTCTCGGATCGGTAGGAAGTGAGCACTCTTCGTCAAACAATCAACTATCACCCATATAGCATCATACCCTTTCGGGGTATGCGGTAACTTCATAATAAAGTCCATGGTGATATTCTCCCACTTCCACTCGGGTATGTTCAAAGGTTAGATTTTCCCATATGGCTTCTGGTGTTCCGCCTTCACTTGCAAACAAGTAAGACATTTACTCACATACTCTACTACGTCACATTTCATACCCGGCCACCAGTAATCTTTCTTCATGTCGTGGTATATCTTGGTAGCACCGGGATGAATGGAGTATCGAGTTTTATGAGCCTCGTCCATGATCTTTCCACGTAAATCCCCGTAACGAGGAATCCACATTCGCCCATATCGGGTTCTAACACCGAGAGTGTTTTCACCTAACTCTGGGACTAGGCCTCTCATCCTTTCAGATTTAAGATGATCTTCTTTCAACGCCACATCTTGAAACTCCTTGACCTGCGTCATCACGTCAGAGGTCATAATCAACTGATAAGCTTTCACCTGAATCGGCTCGGGTCTCTCCTTTCGGCTAAGGGCATCGGCCACCACGTTGGCCT
>BJCO01810736.1:0-14859 GCA_018326465.1 Flaveria floridana
AGCCGATCTTACCCGATCAACTCCCAGATACCGCGTCTTCAAGGCGTCCCACACCTTTTTGGGATCGGTAAAGGTCGACATTTGTAAAACCATCTCCTCGGGTATGGCTTGAAATAAGAAAGCAAGAGCTTGTTTTGCCTTCTTTGGATCCGCCTATTCACCTAATGCTCTCGGTTCAACTGCTTCAAGGATACCGTAGGCATCCATAATCAACTGCTTCAAGGTTAATCTGCTCATTCACATAGAGACGAAATATTGCACCAGCCTTTTATCACTCTCACTCAAAACTCACAAATGAATATCAAAATAAACAATTCTCAAAGAAGTGTGTGAATATGCAGTAAAGAAAGGAAAACAACTACTGCTTCTTATATTGAATAAAGATGAGGCTATTTATAGCCAGTACAAAACGAAGCGTGGAGCAATTCCAACCAATGAAAATACTAGAACTCCTAGAGAACTGGTACACCTAATGACCCACTCCTCAACGTTCACCTCCATAAGATCCGGTCAAATTAGAATATGCCAATTCTAACCTACAAACTATTAAATATACCTTACATTAAAATATCAAATCAATGCTTTTGTCTTCAGGTCCACACATGCAACATCCATGTGACCTTAGAATCCCAGCTTATTCCATGCAAATTAAACCAAATACTTATAACTAAAAACCAATTAAACCAACAGAGCCTATGAACTAAAACAAAGGATTGCCACCACCCGTCAAGCAAATGATCAATGCGCTCATTGTGGGAGGAATGGACATAAACAAGAAGGATGCTTCAAGTTGATAGGGTACCCGGATTAGCGGCCCGGAAAGAAAAGTGACAAAACAAAACCCAAGGCAGCCTGCGTTGATGTCGGAAGTAGCCCTGTACCCGGAATGAGTGATGAGCAATACCAAGCCTTTGTGAAGTTCTTTTCTGGACCTAATAATGGTGTTGAAACAAAACCTGAAGCTAACATGACAGGTAATAGAGACGATGTGTGGGTTGTTGATTCCGGTTGCACCGAGTATATAACTCATCAACCAAATTTACTTGTGAATGAAAAGGGAACCTCAAATGAGGCACCAGTTGTCAGACCAAATAGAAAATGCCATTCCTGTAGAATGGAAGGGTGAACTCTCGCTTCCAGGGGAAGCAAAATTAAATGGGGTTCTTTATGTTCCAAAGTTTAAATATAATCTCCTTTCTGTTAGCCAATTAAAGACCTACAGTGTGCAGTAACTTTTTTTCCTGAATTCTTTGTTACGCGGGGTGACGTACGAGGAGCTTGATTGGAGCGGGTAAATACCAAGGGGGGTTGTATCTTATGAACATGCTTAATGATTGTAGGAGGGCCATGATGACTTCAGTGGATATGTGGCACAAAAGGTTGGGGCATGCTTCAAGAGAGAAACTTTTGAATGTGGACTTTCTTAAGAGTAATTCTTTTAATTTTAGCAATGACTTTTGTGATTCTTGTGTTAAGGCCAAACATGTCCGAACACCTTTTCCTATTAGTTTTATTAAAACTGTTGGTTGCTTTGAGCTTGTTCATTGTGATACCTAGAGAGGTTATCGTACTCCGTCATACACATGGGCAAAATTTTTCCTCACTATTGTTGATGATTATAGCAGGTTTATATGAGTTTTTCTTTTGAAACACAAAAGCGATGCTAGTCAATGCTTGATGAATTTTCATAAATTTGTTGAAGTTCAGTTGGAAAACAAATTAAAAGGGTTAGGTATGACATCGGTGGAGGAGTTCACATCTAACTCTATGATCGATTTTTATAATAAGAATGGAATTTTATTGGAAACCACTTGTCCACACACCCCTCAACAAAACGGGGTCATGGAACGTAAACACAGACATTTACTTGAGACAGCACGAGCCTTGCGGTTTGAGGCAAATGTTCCAAAAAGGTTTTGGGGGGAATGTATTTTATCCGCTGTGTATATAATAAATTGCCTTTCTTCCAAGGTGATTAAAAATAAAACTCCTTATGAGCTAGTTTGGAACCAAAAACCTGAGTATGAGCGCTTAAGAATTTTTAGGTGCCTGGCTTATTTCAAAAATAATGATACAAAATGGGATAAATTTGAACAAAGGGGTAAGCCAAGGGGTGTTTTGGGATATACACAAGGTACGAAATGATACAAAATCTATGACATTGAAGATAAAAAAATCATTGTGAGCAGGCATGTGTTCTTTCTTGAAAATTATTTTCCTTTCAAAAACACCACAGAAGTTTTTTTTGATAATGATTACGAGCCAATTAAAATTTATGGGGGGTCAACACATGATGTTTTGGACCACTCTAAATTTGTCATGGATGAAACAAATGAAAAAGAGAATGAACGGGCCCAACAAGAAAATGATGGCCTTGTTGAAGAAAATGTCGATTTTCCAAGCCAAGGCAACGAAGATGAGCACATGAATGCTCATTCAAACTTAGACCCACAGATTGAAGATGATCACATAAATGATCAAATTGATCAAAATGAACCAACAGTAAGAAGTAAAAGGGCAAAATCCCAACCAGCTTGTCTCAACGATTATGTTGTAAAGCTCTCCCCCTTCGGTCGATAATTCTCAACCCGACTCTAATCAGGCAAACTCGACGGTACACCCTATTTCATTTTTTGTCTCATATAACAAGTTTTCTAACTCTCACAAAGCTTTATTAACGGCCATCGATTCAAACGATGAGCCGAGTTGTTTTGAACAAGCCATAGCAAATGAAAATTGGAGAGAAACCATGAAGCAAGAAATAAAGGCTCTTGAGAAAAAAAGGAAATAGGACGCTAGAGACCTTAACGGAAGGAAAGCGAGCCATAGACTCCAAGTGGGTTTACAAATAAAATACAAATCCAATGGAGAGGTTGAAAAGTACAAGGCAAGGCTTGTTGCTAAAGGTTTCACATAACAAGAGGGAGTAGATTATTATGAGACTTTCGCTCCGGTGGCCAAACTTGTAACTGTTCGAACCCTGTTGGCCGTTGCAACGAAAAGGGATTGGATTATCCACCATTAGACGTAAACAATGCATTCCTACATTGAGACCTTGATGAGGAAGTTTACATGAAGATTTCAAAGGGGTTTTCAAGAAAAGATGAAACTAGAGTTTGTCGTCTTCGCAAGTCACTCTATGGGCTCAAGCAAGCATCAAGAAATTGGTACCATAAATTCACAAAGTTTCTTTTTTCTTTGAGCTACAAACAATCCAAGGCTGACCGCTCGCTATTTATCTATCAAGAAGCGGGAATTTATGTTGCTATTCTTACGTCGGAAACAATGCTACAAAAATTCAACAAACAAAGGAGCAACTTGATAAAGAGTTTAGCATCAAAAACCTCGGTCCAGTAAAATATTTTCTTGGCATTGTAGTTGCAAAGACCTCTGACGGTTTGGTGCGAAGTCAACAAAAGTACACTTTAGATATCTTGAAGGATTGTGGAATGTTGGGATGTCGGCCTAGCGCATATCCTTTTGAACAGGGAATAAAACTTGATAAAGGGGAGGAGGAGGATCGGGTAGATGCAACACGATATCGAAGGTTAATGGGACGGTTATTATACCTCCAAGCAACTCGTCCCGATATTACCTATGCAGTAAATGTCTTGAGTCAGAATCACTCCGAAGCCGCCAATCGAGTTTTGAGATACTTAAAGGGGACGCCTGGACAAGGTATTCTTCTTCCACGTGAGGTGTCATTGGTTCTAACGGCCTATTGCTACTCTGATTGGCTTGGATGTCCTTTTACAAGACGATCAAGAACGAGATACTTGCTCCTTTTAGGTGGTAGTCCCATATCTTGGAAAACGAAGAAACAATCAGTGTCTCGGTCTTCAGCAAAAGCGGAGTATAGAGCCACGACTTCCACGGTCAGCGAAATTCTTTGGGTTCGCTGGCTACTCAAAGACTTGCAGGTTCATATCACGACTCCTACTTATTTGTTTTGTGATAATCAAGCTGCTCGTCATATTGCCAATAACCCAGCCTATCATGAGCGAATAAAACATGCGAGATGGATTGTTTTTGTTTTCGGGAACGAGTAGATTCAAAAGAAATTGTGCCCATGGCCATTGAAAGAAAGCTTCAGCTTTCAGATATTCTGACTAAAGGACTTGGAACTCAACACTTTCACTCTTTACTAAGCAAGATGGGCATTAAAGACTTGCATGCTCCATCTTGAGGGGGAGTATAGGATTTTATTTATATTTAGTTCATATCTTTTCCTTATTTCTTAGGCTATCACTTATCTAGTTTCTGATCAGTTCCAGTAGCAATTAGTAGTTCAATTCCGCACTAAATAAACAGCAACATAATCATGGTATGAACCGAGGCAACAAACTGTTAACGAAGAGTTTAGCAATCCGTTATTGCACCGATAATACACACACAACTAACAGCCAAAATTTGAAGATAAAACTGACCATTTCAACGACAATTGCAGTCCAGAATCAGACTTGTAATACATACAGATTAACCACTGTTTTGACAGCAAAACAGACCCCTACCAAAGCAAAACTACATATAATCTCATCACAAAATCAAGGACTCTACTGTAAAGAAAGCAGCAAAATAGCAATATGTACAGATACCAGCTTGAACCATTTGTTTCTTATAACAGTTTTCTAATGAGTTATATCCTCAAGAACATCCTTCAAGCATCTTTTAACATATTTTAAAACCACAATCTAATAGCTTCTTATCACAGAGATGCGGAAAAACCTTAAATGATCAGAAAATGGACTTGCATATGATTGCTAGAACCAAACTAGAGGGAAATTGTCTGGCGGATCAATTTGATATAATTTATACAGAAACATAGATAAAAATAACCATGTCGAGGAAGGGCATGTTTGGAATTTAAAATAGCATTACGTAGATGTTAAAATAAGTGAAGAAAAATGGAACT
The DNA here is from genome assembly GCA_018326465.1 of Flaveria floridana. Taxonomy (NCBI): domain Eukaryota; kingdom Viridiplantae; phylum Streptophyta; class Magnoliopsida; order Asterales; family Asteraceae; genus Flaveria; species Flaveria floridana. Next base: position 4,913 of record BJCO01810736.1, read on the forward strand.
AACTGAAAAAAGAATGATAACGATGATCTCATAAGCACATATCCATATGAGGAACCGGCCCAATCATGAAAAGAAACAAAATATACAAGTAATTAAAATAACTAAATGTGTTAATATTGAATTATTAAAAAATAATTATATATTTCAACAGCAACAACGTTTCAACGTTAGCTATTTTTTACGAGTTTACACCCTGCTACAACATGCGAGTTTTGATACTAGTTTTTCTTAACGGGCCACAAAGATTCATAAGAACACTAGCAAGAAGCTTAGCAAGAGTACAAAATCACTAATATATACTAGTTCGTTGTTATTGAATCTAAATCTACGAAAAGTACATATTATCCAACGATTAAATTTCAAAATTTATACAACAAAACCGACCGTTGTTTCCAGTCTATTTATAAAATCAAAGATGATGTTCATGCAAATTAAAAAGAATAATAATATATATAATATAAGAACGGCATGCATCAACCCTTACACTTCCACATCGATTGTGTGATCATATGACACCTTTAATTTGAGATCATCTAACTTTTCTGTAATTGTGCTTAATTAAATATTAATTTATAAATTAAGGTCACTCTTTCACTTGTGGTTTATATATATGCTCTTGGTCATATTATAATGGCAAGATTAATTAATAAGATGGAGTAATTAAAAAAAAAAAAGCTCTAACACTTTGCAATGTAGTAACATGTTGGAGGTGTGTGTCACCGTTGTATCGGTTATCATGAAATTAAATCTATAGCTATAATCGAAGTGGTATAATCATGTTTAGATTTTCCGATAAGTTGTTACACAACACCACTTTCAGAACCGGTTCTTTTCAACAGAAACTTTTAGAACCGGCTGGACCGAACCGTCTAAAACCAGTTGTATTAATATAGGTTAGGTTCCCGGTTTCTATAATATGCCTAAACGGTTTCCGGTTCCGAACCGGGTATGTACCTAAAAAACCGATAGGCAATGAGAGGTTTAAATTGTAATAATATACTAATCTTTTTATGAAGCAAGATTTACAAATTCTTAACATAAAAGGCTTTTGATGGTGTTTTCTACTTAACTATAATACATCATTAACTTCTAAGAAGGTGTTTGGAATTGCTTTAAAACTCTTTCTGACTTTTTGAAGTGGTAAAAAGACAAAAATGTCCTTTTAAAAGTCAACAGAAGTTAAAATTTTTAACTTCTGTGACTTTTGAAGGGATATTTTTGTTTTTTTACCACTCCAAAAAGTCAGAAGGAGTTTTAAAAAGCAATCCCAAACACCCTCTAAACTTTCACAAATCAAAGCAAACGATCCTTAACAAAAATTGGCTATAAAAGTATACATATTTTTATAGGCATCATGAACACATTCTAAGGACGAACATGCAACCCCTTAATATATATTTTTTAAATGATGATCACATCATGTCGTTATTTTAAGTTCTTAAACAAAACCGGTTCAATACTGGTTCTTAAACAAAACCGGAACCGGTTTACTCGGTTAAGAAAACCGAACCGATTAGGTTCTCATAAGGTTAGGTTCCGGTTTTTAGATTTTGGTTATCTGGTTCCCGGTTCCAACTGGTTCCAGTTCGGTTCTAGCCGGTTTGAACCGGTTGCACACACCTAGTAAAATCATTGCGGAATTTATGTCCCAACATTTTAAGGTTGTAACCATAATTGTTGGGATAATAACATACAAAACATTATACTTAAATCATATATAATTTTAGAGGTATTTGAAGTGGGATTGATGATTGGGAGTTTAAACTATACCAAAAAAACATAAACTCATAACCAATTTACACCGGCCATTCCAAAAAAAAAAAAAAAAAAAAAAAAAAAATTACACCGACAAACAAATAACTACTCCCTTACTTATACATTTAAACACCAAAAGTTGTATTAATAGTTTTTTTTTTGAAAGGTGAACGTCAAGAACTCGCGTATGTCGGGAGATGTATATTATGTTGTCTTAACCGGGCCCACGCTACAGAGCCCCCACGCCGACCAACCAATACCAACCCCTCGATGAGAAACATCTATCGCCCAGATAAACCCGGAGAGGAAAACTCACCCGGAAGACTCGAACCCGGGTTTCCCCTGGCCTCATCCTCCGTGACCACCACTGGGCTAGCCAGTGATGGTTAAAGTTGTATTAATAGTCGTATTTAACTCCAATTATTGTACTTTCTATCATAAAACCTTAATCGAAAAATGTTGATTCCATATTATTAACAATATTACAATACGTAAATAGAATATAAGATGCAAGGCTATTGGCAGTATCCAAAAGACACAAGCTATTGATTTGTAATTATTTAACTTTCGTCTGTCACTATATTTCTTTACACATCACAAAGCAAATCTACCAAATAAAACCTGAACTAAATATTGTTAAGTTTTAACTTATCATAATTTTTGAATATTAAAATACATTTGAGAATATCATGTGCATAACTACTATATATGTCCGTACCATTTGATCGACCAAATATACTTGGTCATTTTTTTAGTTTTAACGCAGATTATTAATTAAAAATAACAGAAACAAAAATGAAACAAATATTCTTATGTTTTAATTAGTTCGACTAAAGGTTTTGGATATCGTAATACATTCGACAATTAAAAAATAGTTCTATTTATTTGACCCTAACAAACAAATATTTTACTATGGGTGAGGTTATTTTACAAAGCGTATTTTTGCTAAAAAGTGTAAGAAGACACAATAAGACTAAAAAAATCATAAAAAAATTAATATCTCACAATCTAAATCGCATTTTAAAAAAATACTTCGGAGCCTCGGTTTCTCTCGTTGTCCTCTTTCAGAAAAAAAAAATAAAAAATATATTTTTTTTCATTGTGTATTTATATGACATAATGATGTCAGTGTCTTTTATATTGACACAATGACGTCATTGTGTGTTTCATAATGACACAATGAAGTCATTGTGTCTTTCATAAATGACACAATAAAAAAACATTAATTTTTTTTATTTTTTTAATTTTTTGTTTATTTTTTCCCTTAGTGAGGACGACTAGGGGAACAAAAGCTCCGAATTACTTTTTTGAAATTTGATTTACATTGTGAGATATAATTTTTTGTGTCTTTTTTTTGACTAATTATATCTTCTCATACTTTGTAGCAAAAATACATTTTATATTTGAATTTTTTTCTTTTACTATATATATTCACCAATTCCCTCATACACACCCTCCATAACCCTAAACCTCATTTCAAATAATATTATCAAACTTTCAAAAAAAAAATGGGAAATAGTTTAGGACACAAGAAGAAGACTACAACCATCATGAAAATCACCGGTGAAACGATAAAGATAAAGACTCCGGTGACCGCGGGCGATGTCGTAAAGGACCACCCGGGTCTGGTGTTATTGGATGCAGAAATGGTGGAGCATTATGGGATCCGAGCGAAGCCGTTGGAGCCGCATGAAGAGCTCAAGTCTAAGCGGCTTTACTTCATGGTTGAGCTGCCTAAGGTTGTGGACGATAGAGGCGCGAGGAGGGTGCGTTCGGGGATCATTATGGGCGCCAAGGAGCGGCTCGAGAGCTTGAAGCTGGCTCGAAGGTCGGCTTCCGATTTGTCGATGATGAAAGGATCGAGGATTGTGGCGGAAAACGGTGGCGGTGATGCGTTTAGGGTGAAGATGAGGTTGCCAAAGGTGGAGGTTGAGAGGTTGATGAAGGAGAGTAGAGATGAGAAGGAGGTGGTGGAGAAGATTATGGAGCTTTGCATGGAGAGTGGTGGCGGTCGTGGCGGTGATGGTGGCGGCAGTGGCGGTGGAACGGCGGAGGATCGACGGGTGGGGTGGAAGTCCGGTGGTGGTAGTGATGGTGTGATCATCAAGGGCCGTGGTGTAAGTTTTTTTTTTTTTTTAATATAATGTTTGATGTTTTTATTTTTATTTATTTGTGAGATCATGTTTATTGTTTGGTATATACAAGTAGATGATAAATTTAGGTTTTAAGTGATTAAAATAGTGGAATAAAAACAAAGTCAAAATATTTGGATTAGCATAGAATTGGAATGATTGTATATGATATATAAAAAAACATATATATTTGACAAAAGGTTTACAAAAATGTTGAAATTAAATATTCTTAATATTTATGCATGTGATTTCTTAAGCATTTGGTGTCCATCTAACACCCATTGACCCAGCTTTTATGCCATGTTCTTGCCTTTGACTTTAGTTATTTTGATTTTTGTGATTTAGTATTTGAATTAAATAATAAACCTCAAATTCAAAGAACCAAATTCAAATTTCAGATTAAAGTAAAGTTTTTAAATTTTATCGAATTAAGAAACAATTCAGTTTTAAATTCGAATGCAGTTTTATATATAATATTTATAAATTATATGATAGTAAAATAGAAATTGATTTATTATTTTTAAAAGACTGATAATAAGTCAGAATTGGTGGGGATTGAAACATTGCCATTATTGATGTCTTTCTAAAAGGTGTGGAAAGGTTTAGTTAACGTTATTTTTATTTTTGTCAAAAATACAAAATTGTCAAACTAATATAAATAATCCACCTATTTCCTTTATATAGAAATTTCTCCCAATCATTGTTACTTCAAACGACAAGTGATTTGTCATTGAACTACAGTTCATTTGATTTTTAAACAACATAAAAAACACACAAATTAATTCGTTAGATGATAAATATAATATCTCTTGGAATATTTATATTAGATAATAAAATTATTAATATTTGTTTGGTTTTGCAGAAAAGAGTGGGATTTAGTGAGGAACTAAATCGCATATGGATGTGAAAACAAGCAGCAAACAACACAGCATCCAAGCAGAGTTTCCCCTTCTGTATATGATTCATCACTTTACATTTTTAGAATGAATCAATATTTCAGTGATTATTTGTAATTGCATTCTAATTAATTAATAATGGTATTTCTTAAAATATAAAAAGAAACATCAAAGTATGTCAAAGTTAGTGATTTTTAAGATATTTATAATCACTCATTTTAAGTACTTTGGTGTTATGTATTTTAAGAGATACAATTGTTAGTCAGAATTAAATGAAAATACAAATACACACATTCTTTATCTTTCCCTTTTAAAATAGCTCTCTGGTGTTGTGGGATTAACTTTTGTAATATCACTTTGATCATATAATTTCGAATCTCAAATTCCATTTCTAATTGTTGGATATATCACACATGTTGAATCTCATACCATGGGAGTAAACACGTTCACTATAGGGTAGCCACATGGAAAGTATAAATTGAATTCTCAACCACCATCTTCTTTTTGTTTTGTTCTTATGCTTTTACTTCCTTCAATCATAATAAGTAAAGTATATTAAATTCTTTTTGTAAGTGTAATTGATTTTTTGTTTTATCTAGTGTTATTTGATGCAACTTTTACAGCTAATTTGTTTATCAATAATACTTTACTTGAGACTTAAAACTACTTTTAATCAGGTTCAAATCATAGTGTTCGAAAAATCTTTTAACTCTTAATACTAGGCTATCAAACCAATAACAATTTTCAATCTAATGATATTTTTTATTGTTAGAAAAAGATTCTGTTGTAAAACACCCACAACCGATCAAGAACGATCTAATTCAAAATCAATCAAGAACAATTTGAACATCAAGAACTCAATTTGAACATCAAGAACTCAAATTGATTATTCATTATTATTATCGATACACTTGCGGATATATATACATCCCCAATTTGAACCTAACTAACTACAACAACCGCAATAGAAAAAAATTGAAAAACAACCCTTACAAAATACAAACTTGTCAATTTGTACCTAAAAAGTCTAAACAATTGTCATACGCCAAAGAATAGAGTAATGACAAAAACAGTCCCTGTACTTCTAAAGAAACAATTAAGACTTTTACCCTTTTACCCAACAGATTCAACTATAAAGTCTTTAAATGCTAGAAAGTGTAAGTAGATTAAGATGTTAACACATGTCTTTTTGATCAAGATTATGTTAAGGGTAAAATTGATAGTGTTGTTCCTTCTCAAGTTTCACATTTATTTTAAAATGCCCGTTACTTTTACACACAACCTTATTTTTTAAAAAATTAAACAATAAAAAACGAGATTTTTTTATCTTTAAAACACGTATAATGTTGATATAAAAAATAAAGCTTTTTTTATGTTTTTTAACTTTTGTATAATTTCGTCAGATCATTATGTAATCTTCTAAATTGACGAGGGTCATAAAATTTCTTGATGAGGGTCATAAAATTTCTTGATGAGGATTACACAATGAACTAGAAAAATAAAATAAATTATATTTATTAGTATTGTGTTATTCGAAAATTATTATTTTAAAAAACCTAATGAATAACATGATGAGTAACATTAAACACAATAGATAACACAATGACCAGCACTAGCTACGATAAATTAGCATTATACACAATGAGCTGCTTGACGAGGATTACACGATAACCTGATCAGGATTACACAATTAACTGGAAGTACAAAAAATATACATTTTCATCGTTTTGTTATTTTAAATTTTTAGAAAAACACAACGATCAACATTAGCATTAGGCACAATAATCTGACGAATATTACACAATGACTTGATTACATAATGATCTGATGAATATTACACAATAAATTGAAATCATGAGAAAGAAAACTTCATTTATGTATCTACATTACACGCATTTTATATATAACAAACGCTTTTTATGGTGTAATTTATTTAAAAAACGATGTTGTATGCAAAAGTTACTGGGTCTTTTAAAAGAAAGATGGAACTTGAAAATGTGGTTAAGATTAAAATACTATTGGTCTATCATTTAAAGTTCTAATTATTCAGTACTATGCTATCGAATTTTTTTAACCACTGAATATAAGATCCGGTAGATAATAATCATTCTTATTATTTTTATATTTTGTTTTTTTAGAATAACTCAACACATATAATAATGTAGATATAAAGACCCTTGTTAGTTTTTAAGCAGTTGTAACACACTCTAAAGTCCCAGCGATGACTAGTTTAACATCAATCCATCAAAGCAGACAGCAAGAAAACAAATCACGATGGAAAAATTTCCATTATCATCTTCATAGTTTTGCTTTCTTTTTCAATTGGTAGATAGGACCATGTTCTTTTTTATGTTTAAAAGTCACAGTATACAAAGGCATAAAGTGAAATGACAAAAGTGAGGCTGCTAATACTTTGAGAGTCAACACATGCAATTCAATATTTCAGTCATAAAAAAAGAATGTAGGCTCACCCATTTGATACAAATAACAGGGGTTTAACCATCTAGGTTGCTGGATTACTATTCGAGATCGGCTTACTAAAAGCTCGAGTTGCACAAAACTTAAATTAACGTGCTTGAACATATATTAAGCTCGTTTAGTAAACAAGCCTAAATTCAAGTATCACGTCTAGAGCTTGCCTAATTAAGCTTAGGAGTGAAAACGACACTATTATTTATCTACATATAATGAATTTTATTTTATTTAATACCATATGTTATCTAATAATCATTATTATATATAACTACATATCGACACCGCGCGTTGCCGCGGGTCTCTTTTGTGTTTGCTTTTCTTTATGGAATTGTGACCTGTGTTGATGTGGGTAAAAAAAACCTCTGTTAAATAACACAAGTGTCAACGTCTCCGACAAAATCATTTAAAAAAATATTGTTTAAAACATTACTAAACTTTACAAATAAAGACCTTAACTTAGATCACTAAGTTTTCATATTCACAAGTACAATTAACAGCAAAAAAAAAAAAAAAAAAAATTCATACCTGACCTGTGTTGATATGGGTAAAAAAAACCTCTGTTAAATAACACAAGTGTCAACGTCTCCGACAAAACCATTTAAAAAAATATTGTTTAAAACATTAGGAAACTTTACAAATAAAGACCTTAACTTAGATCACTAAGTTTTCAGATTCACAAGTACAATTAATAGCAAAAAGAATAAAAATTAAAAAAATTCATACCTGAAGAATAGTAAACCTCAACAAAACATTAGATTTTCCAACACCTGCGTCCCCTTTCAACGTCTTTATCCATGACTTTGAAAGCACTAAAACATGCATCTTTTCAAATACGGAAATCTTCGGATTTGAAGGCACTAAAACATGCTTCTTTACAAATATGGAAATCTTCGGCCTCAAAATCATGTTCATTTACTATTATACCCTTGCGATGGTGTTTAATCACCGTTTGAAAATTGAAAATTCCTTCCATGCCTATCAAAACTTCATCAAATTCCCCGTTTTCCATTCCATAATACTTCACCAAAAAAACATATGGCAATTGACTGTAGAACCGAAAAGATCAACAAATTAATTGATGTTGCAAGAACATAACAATTACGATATGGTTAAACACCCAACATAACATGGTCATATTAGATAAATTAAAAGTTATCAAAAATGAAAGAAAATAGAAAATATTTAGATGAGAATGAAACCTGGAAAAGAATGGCATGATCTTGGTTGAATCCTTTAGTTCCTTGTTGAGTGTGGATTAAACCCATCTATTGATCGGAAATTGTGTCTTGATAATAGATAATATTTTCATGACCATAATCTATCACATGAATACGCAAATAACCAGTTTACATGCAATCATTATATCTTGATTGTGACTATATTAAATCAGTGATGATTTCATCAATCTTTATGCCTTTCTCGTTGTATGAACACACCCAAAACACGTAAAAAATCAAGAGACTCATCATGGGTAGACCAGATCATTACAAATATAAAAATTATTAGATTTAGAAAAAAATAACAGAATACAAGAATTTGTATTCACAAATGATAAAATAAGTAAAACAATGGTTCTGTTAGATCTAGGAAGAATAGGTCTAGATCAATTTGTATAGGCTTAGAACTTTAATCAATACTTGTAATAAATAATTGTAACTGACTATCATTATGTATGCATTGAATGTATAGGTTAACCCATATGTGTTATGTGATGTACATGATGACAGGCAAAAACAATATACTTGATGAATTTCTGAAATCGACTAAGTGTAAGAAACATATACGGATGAACAATAATGCCAATCCGTAGATATGTTTCTTACAATACATCCTTTATGTCTACGGATGAACAACATCACCCAATAATTACTTTGAAGTGAAGATTCCTACGGAAAGCAAGTTTCCTACGGAAGAACTGAAGTTCCTGCGGAAGACAAGATATCTGCGGAATACAAGATATCTGCGGAAGACCAGAACACTTGCAATCTCAATCAGTTAACAAGTCAATAAGTCAATAACAAATCCCAAGAGATCCCGTGTTTCCTTAACTGACTTAAAGTGCCTATAAATATGAGTCCTAGGTTTTACATCTCGGTGAACACAATTTAGCAATATTAAGATTGTCGACTATCACATCATTGTGCAACCCTAGCCGCCGTCACATCAACAACAACATCAATTCGATTGAAGAAATCATTGTTCAAAGTTTTATAATTATTCTTTTGTAATCATTACTCAATATTAATGAAATACATTTGAATCAATTATTGTGTTCGTATTTACTGTGTCTTTGTGATTGTGTTCTTCAATTAACAATTAACATAACTAAACAACAATTAATGATTATTCTGTGCTCATTAACTTGTCATTATTTTAATACTGATAATTACTGAATTGAGATCCTTGGATTCACAGGTGGTATCAGAGCCAAGTGCTCATTGATTTAGATCAATTGATCTATCAGTATTAAAATTGTTTAATTGTCTTTTAAACAAGTAATTCAGTGGCTGATCATTCAACAAGCATTATCTCATTGCTTGATTGATTTAGATCTATATTCACATCAATTGAAACTAGATCTGCGTCTTTGATAGCTTTGTCTACTTTAACTTTCAGAGTTAAATTCATAATATTTAATTAAAAATGAGTACTTTTGGTGGATCATATCAACCACCAAAGTTGGAAACAA
>BJCO01810756.1:0-13408 GCA_018326465.1 Flaveria floridana
GCCGGAAAACCTTACGGATTCCGTCATCGACGTGCACTTACACCAGCTCGCTACGGCGAATTTGAACAGTAGCTCGTCGAAATCTTCGTCTTCTACAGCGTCGGTTGAAGAGTACTTAGGGATTTCTTAGGTGTTCAGTGATTTCTCGGCGTGTAGCAGTGATATCTCCGGTGAATTGCAGCGTTTAGCGTGTTTGCCGGAGGAAACCGACGATGGTGATCGGAATCAGGACCAGACGCCGGAGCCGGAGCCGTGCTTAGGGTTTCTACAACGGGAGAACTTCTCGATGGAGATTATTGAGAGCATTTCGCCGGAGGATTTGTAACCGACGGTGAAGATCTGTATCGATAGCTTGAGTTCTAACTCCGTCGCCGTGAAGAGGTCAGCGGCGGCGAAGCTACGGTTGCTCGCGAAGAACCGATTGGGGAATCGAGCGTTGATCGGTGAATCCGGTGCTGTTCCGGCGTTACTTCCTCTTCTCCGGTGGTGGTAGCTGGCGGGTGGAGGCGGTGGAGGTTGCTGGTGAGTGGCGTGTGAAGGTGGTTCGGGTGGTCAATGGAAAAGAAAGTGGGTTATGGGGTGGAGTGGGACCCACATATTGTTTATTTGTAATATAATAACAATTTTAGTTCAAGGGTATTTTCGTCTTTTTCAAAAAAATTAACGGAGAAATTGGATGGAGTTAACGGTTTGGACTTGATTGTAACATATTTTAAACCACAGTGGTTAAATCGGACGTTTTTAAACTATTGGATGAAAAGCGTTATAACCACTAAACCACAGGGACGAAAAGCGTAATTTACTCTAAGACAAAAGTTGGTTACAACCATTAAAACATGTTGTACAACCCATAATACATAAAAAAAAGTTGGTAATTAGTATATATATAATTTGATGATATATTTAATACACGAAACAAAGAGCAGTTATATATTTACTATTTATTTGACAAAACTAAATAAGAAAATACATTGAAGTTTAGATTTGATCAAATAAACTAAAAAGTCTTCTCACCCATTTAAAATGTATCGATTTAGATGTGCGCAAATCATGTTTTTGGCCTCAACTGGTGAAACCGGGTTGGAATTGGGTCAAACTCAAACATGATTATTTTTTAATAAAAATCAGTTCTGGTTTCAATCCATCTTTTAAATAAAAACTAGTTTTTTCTGCCGCGCGTTGCCGCGGCTATGCGAGTTTAACGTAACCCTAAACCAGCAAAACACATAAAGTAAAACACACCAAAACCCTAAATCTATAACACACAAGAATATTTAGAACCCAAAACTAAATCAAAACACAACACCATACACAAAACAGACGAAAATCAAAGCCGCAAGAAGGCGACAGTCAAAAATAGAAAACCGACGAAAACCAAAACCCCAAAAAAGCAAACAATAGGAAAACCCAAACCTTAATAGCGAGCATCGTCAGGGTATCGATAACGAATAAAAGAAAAGAAAAACCCAGAGAAAGCCAACGACAACGAACATAATCGAAACACACATCAAAGAGACGTGTCCGGACAAAAAAAACCAACAAAAAAAACCTCACCCCCAAACCCCACAAAAAATCAAACCCACACCCAAAACAAACCATATTAAAACATAAAAAAAAAGAAAAAAAAAGTAAAACATAAAAAACAAAAGAAAAATTAAAACACCAAAAAAAAATGCCTCACCGACCAAAACTAATAATAAGAATAGTAATAAGTGGTTTGGTATGAAATAATTTGGTTTGGTTGATTTTAAGAAGCTTTAACTTGGGTTACAAACAGATTTTAACATTAAAGTTTTGTTCAGGTTCAAACTGGTATCTACTAACCCAACTTCAGAATTGGTTTAGTGTGGTTTAATTACTGACGAGTTGTAAATACTTGACATGATGATCGTTCTCAATGAAGCTTATATTGTTTTGTCTAATCCTCTTTCAAGTTTCTCTTATGATAAGCTACGCTTCAATTGCTTATTTGTAGTTCAATTTTGATATCGAAACCCTAGACGATTGATTATGTAATTATCTGTGATGTTTTCTTATATCTTATTACTTTGTAGACAAAAACTGAAACAAATATCAGTTTGTTCTAGATTAATTGCAATGATTTGAACTTAAATCTTGATTCTAACTGTTCTTTGTAGAATCTCGTGATATGATTGAATACTAAAATGAAAGATATGCCTAGGGTCATGGCATGAGGTGATGGTTTAGCTTGTGATTTTTAAGATCTCGGGTTTAAACCTGACTTGTAAGGGTTTTTCAAAATTACTGGTTTTCTCATTGATAGTGTTTCTTCGTAAGTCAGACCTAAAGTGTCAAAATCAGTATAGATTATTTGCATCACGTCTCATAAAGACACCCTTGGGTATTTAGGGTAGTGCTCAACGCCATTAAAAAAACTTGAAATCACGAGTCAATTCAATAATTCTGTTCTAACAAATACTGATTTCATACATAAAATCTATTTATATTTTGATAATATTTAATATCATACACAAGAGAAAGCTAAAGTTGTAGATTTCAAAGGGTATATACAAGGAAACCTATCTACTTAAGATTCACGAGGCCATATAAGCATGATTTCTTAATTGCATTTCGCAAGCATATGAATATGACCACCTCCTACAAATAAGTAACATTTCATGCATTTACTGCTTCATTTAAATATTTATGTTTGATTGTTTGTATTGTATAGGGTGGTGGATAGGTATAAACTAGTACCATTAGAGTTCCTCGTGTTTCAAATATCTTCATCGATCTAGTTAATATCCGAGATAGTTTTCAAGCAACGTACCATGGAAAAAGGATCTTCCAAACGATCCAATTAATAAGTTGTAACTAAGCCTAGCAAAGTGGATTGGTTGGTTTTGAGTAATTGGTTTTCACCAAAATGTACCGCTTTATAAAATATCAATTGGTTCAGGTCAGAACGGGTTTTCATAGCAGCCCTTCTAATAAATCACATGATATTGAGAATGAATAATGCATACATACGTACATACATGTATGTAGTATGTATTGATTAATTTATGTTAGGTTATATATTCATTACTCTATTATTATTATACAATAGAAATGAATAGTAACCAGAGACAATTTGGGAATTTCATGTTTAACGTGACACGTATTCTTCATGTGTGATGCCACCATCGCATCGCTCTCTTTCTACCTGATCCCTTTACTTAATTTTCCCCAAAAAAATCGAAGAGTCTCCGACTTTCATTGTCCCAAACAATGGACCGCGAACCATACGTGAACCTACATTTCTTCACTATCCGATGAATTTAACAACATCATCCTCCCTTCGGTTCAAGTAATATAATCTACAACAAGATAGTCGAACAAAACCTGATTTTGTCTCATGGTTACACACTTTTGTACCGGAAAATCGCTTAGGGTGATGTTTTTTGACGAGAAGGTGGAATTAGAGGATAAATCGGTCGCAATAGGGGAAATAAGTCATTTGTGGGGTGTGGAATTGTGAAGCGGTGTCTCCACCGGACTAAGGTTGTCGTGGATTGTGATTTGGTGTTAATGATTAGGGTTTGCATTTGTTATTGTTGTTGTTGTGAATTTGGTATCATTTAATTATTCTTTATAAGATTCAATTTCACATACAAATGATACAAATGGATTCATATTGGTCTTGAGAAGATATTTACAAATTTGCTTTACCAACTTATTCATTTGTAGTGTCATTTTATTTTCACTAGTTCTCTATGATATACACTTTCTTAGATCTCTCTTTACGACCAAGAGCATCTGCATGAGTTCAAAGCAACAAAAAAACACAAATATGCTCTTCTCTCCCTCTCCAACCATCCGCCACCACCGGTCATTCATCACCACAGTCCATCTCTATATTATGCACACACTTTCTCTCTTGCGACTCTCCTCCGCCTAATGCTCACTCGATCTGATGCACAACGGGATTTACCACATCCCATATATGTGCCTTCGTCACTTGTATTTACCACACTCACAACCACCAACGACCAAAGTTCCTTCCTCTTCTTCCCTTTAATGTGCTTTTTTGCTCACGATGGGTTTACATGTTGGTTTATAGGCTTTATACCTATTTTTCTAGCCAAAGTTCTACACAATAAGCGACATTGGTGTGATTGTTTTCACCTTGTCAACACATTTCTTTTATATATGATTAATAAGTACATAAAACTAATCTTTTGGTGCATATTGTTTTCTGTTAAAACGATTATAAGGAGGTAACAGAACACCTTTTCACACATTTGTATGAAGGTATATATGCATTTGATTTCTAGAAAAACAATTAGAACTGTATTCTCTTTTGTACTTTCCAAAACAAACATATTTTTAAAGAAATAAACTATTGGAAAAATGGAATTTGTAAAAACAAACATTTATTCCGCTAAACTATTTTAAATCCTGTCATCATAAAGAAAGTCAAGAAATTGAATCGTAAAATATAGAGTTAATTATATGATTGGTTTTTGTGATATGCTTATATTATAGATTGGTCCTAACTTTTTAAAAATTAAATTATTGGTGCTAATTATTTATCAAATCATAACACAATCCTTGGTGTGAATGACCGTCAGTTTTTACAGTTAATTTTTTTAAATTGACCATTATACCCCTGTTAATATTAATTTCTATTATTGTTATTGTTGTTATTATTATTATCATCATCATCAACATCACCTAATATCATCATCACCATACGCTCGCCACCATATCATCTGCCACCATTTTATATGTTGTCGGAACCTGACCCATCAACACCATTACTAACCACCATAGCCACCGCCTGACCCATCACACCATTCACCATCACTTACTACCATAGTCATCACCGACCCATCATCACCATAGCCACCATCACAATTGAACCTTGATTGGTTAGCAAATCAGGCTTTATTGTGTTTAAAAGGTTAAAGATGACGCATATAACACAAGTATTAAACATGAAAACAACTTGTTTAATTACCTATATCTCATGTCTATGATTTTTTTAATGTTTTTAAGTACCCATGACAAACAATGAATTCTATCAAATGTTAAAAATACATAATATTTTTTTATTTAATAAGTTTACTCTTGTCATAAACATATTAGGTATTGCTAGCCCTAGATTACCCTACCACCATAGTCACCGCCGACCATCATCACCATCAAATCCATACCCAACCACTATATTCCCAGATCAACCACCACCATCACCATACAACCCTAACCAACGCATGAACCTTTCGTTCGACCACCGGTATCAGGCCACCACCGTCACCAAACCACCACTTCATCGCCGTTCTGAAACCCAAAACCGAATCATTACACCAGATCTGGATCATCTCACCAAAATCGATACAGATTTGCATCAAAGGTGTTCCATGGTGGTTGCGGAGGTGATTGTTGTGGTAGGTGAGGGCAGTAGGAGGGAGAGAGAGAGATAGCGGTGACATCGGTGATAAAGAATGGTGGTTGTGGTGATGGAATCTAGAGATCGGTAGAGGGTCTTTTCATCATTTTACATAGAGTTAACTGAAAAAACTAACGACCATCCACTTCAGGGACTAATCCTTTTACGGTTTAACAAACAATTGGGACCAATGATATAATTTCTCAAAATTTGAAACCAATGTTGTGATAGGAGCATACCACAGGGACTAATAGCGTAATTAACTCAAGAATATATTTAATTTTTTCGTTACAAAAATAGAATACCAGAAAAAAGAAAGAGATATTATATCAAATAAATATTTAATAAAGTTACTAGAATTTTGCAATCAATACATGCATATCCATCCATCCATTCATTTATCAACACACATCTGGAGGGGGCTCTTTGTCAAATCCCATCATGCCATGGCTAAAATTCAACCACGTAACTTTAGGTTTGTGACTTCGTGTCAACCGACTAGTTTTCCAAACCTTAACTTCCAAGTAATGTCATATATAGTTATTTACAAAATAATAATAACTAGTATTTGACGCGCGTTGCGGCCGCATCGTAAGCTCGTGATAAAATATAGATTACAATTAATCCATTTTGTTTTCAAACTAAATTTATATCAATACCTGAGTCATTTTCAGTTACATTCAACGTAGATCAAATTGAATTTATACATACACATATACAAAAATATGAATATAATAAATTTTCTTTAAGTGACATTTCACAGTTTTTAAAATGTTTTACGGGGTGAAAGTGAAAAATTGAAAGTAGATTATATATAAAAATAAGCACATAAGCGTTTTATATTTAATCCGAGTAATTTTCGATTACGTCCAAACCCAAACGAATTCGAAATTCTAACAAAGTGCACACAAAAATACAAACATAAAAAGTTACTTTTCTTAACTAAGCTTGTATAGGGTAAATCGAAAATTTAAAATTTAGAGAATGTGAAAATTACATATTACAATTTTTTTAAAAGGTAAAAAAAAGGATGTTTGCCGTGGGGTTCAAACCCACGACCTCTGACGCGAAATACACGCCTCTAACCTCTGAGCCAAAATACTCGTCTGTATATAGAAAAATTAACGCGGAGAAACTAAAAAAATAAATTTGAGTTGTGACCTAATGGTTGTGTGACACGTGGTAAGGCTGGTGGGACCTCCACCAATCTTGCTAAATGAGTATGTGTTGGTTTTGTTACCCCCACACGTTGTGCCAGCGGCGTATGCATCGTAGTAAAGCACTAATCGACCCTACTTTTTTTTTAACTAAATTTATGTCAATACCCGAGGCATTTCCAATTACGTCTATAAGTAGACTAACTCGAATTTATATCGACACATATACAAAAATATGAATGTAGAATTTTTTTTTATTAGTAAAATGCACAGGAGTAAACTTAGAACTTTTAAAACTCGAGGTAGTTAGATTGACATTTTACTAAGTTTTAAAACTGTTTTAAGGGGTGATAGTCAAAAATTGAAAGTAAGACATATATAAAAATAGTCACATAGGTGTTTTATATATGACCAAGTCAATTCGGTTTTAAATATAAGAATACAGAAAACTAAGAAATATGAAAATAAGTGGTTGTAAATAAGGAGTATATAAAAATAGGCACATGAAACATTTTATATTTGAAACTAGTCGTTTCCAATTATGTCCAAACGTAGAGGGCATCGAAATTACAATGACATGCACACAAAAATACGAACGCAAGACATTAGTTTTTTAGGTAAACTTATACAGGGATAAACTGAAACTTTATAAACTTGAAAAGGTGGAAGTCAAAAATACAAGTGTAAGACATTAGTTTTTTAGGTAAATTTATATAGGGGTGAACCGAAATAAACTTGAGGAGGTGGAAGTCAAAAATACGAACATAAGACATTAGTTTTTTAGGTAAACTTATATAGCGGTAAGCCGGAATTTTATAAAATTGAGGAGGTGGAAGTGACATATTACAAAGTTTTTAAAAGTTAAAAAAACACAAATTAAAAAAGAATTATGTCGTAGGAATCGAACCCACGACCTGTCAAACAAAAAACATGACTTTTACCGCTGCACCAAACGCAAAACTCATATTTTAGTGCAAAAATGCGCATATATATATACCCAGTAAATGCGGACAAAGCAAAAAAAGTTAAAAAAAAGTTATTTAAAACAGTCGATAACTATTTGACACGTGGCAAGGCACGTATGACACCCACCGACCTTGCTAAATGAGTAGTAGTATAATATGTGCCGTTAGAAACATTATATCATCACGAAACATGCAATATATAAAATATAGTATATAACAATGTTATTATGTTAGTAATGTATAATTCATTCAACATCTAAAAAATACAATCATATTCATACAAGTCACTCTTCTAGAGGTCTTCATCAGAGGTCACCCTTGGAAATTAACATTAATGTCGTATTATCTTGTTGTTATGCTTGATTTTTTTTGTTTAAGAGTGGCTCACAGCTTTAGTCCTTGGAACTATATCTATTGCATATGTTGTTTATGACTGTATTAGCTTTAATGTCCAGATCACATTTTTTTAAACAGTGTATATTTGTAACGAGGTTGGATGTTAAACCCTCTTATTTATTATTAGCTTTAGTAAATCCGTATATTAAACGAGTTGAATAAATAAAATATTAAAAAAAATAAAAGATTATTAAGTATAAAAGGATATTCTAAGATAAGATTTGAATGAAATCACATATAAATAAGGACTACAAGTAATAAAACAAGTATATTAATTTTTAATTTTTTAAAGCCTTTTTGGTATTTTCCATTATATAAAATAAATGTTATGTTTCAAAACAAGTTGTTATAAAAAATATAATTTTTATAAAATTGTCTTATTATAACTCTTAATTTTTATTATTTTTGATTTTAAAAAAAATTATTTTTAATAATATGATCTTTTTTTATTTATTAAAAAACTATTTTTAATCTAAAAAAGAATCATGTAATAGAATACAAAGATTAACTCACATGTTAGGAATAAAAAGATTAACACACATGTTAGGAATACATTAATAAGTTGACATCATAAATAACTTAAAAATAATAATTATATAACTTATTTAATATATAATACGAGACTAATTTATTTTTATGTGGGTGTAATGTTAACATAACATAAAACGTTCAAAATATGAAGCCCTCATAGAAATATATAAGTAAACAATATTTTAAAATAAAAGATTAAAAATCCAGACCGACCACCAGTCAGTCCAGTTGCCCAGTTCAATCAAACCAACTCATTACCTGATGTGTGATGTTCAAATAAAGATTGTTTAACTGTTTAAGAATACTTAATTAAACCTACATTTGATGTCTGACTACCCAATCCTAATTATGAAATAGAAATAACCTTTTATATGTTTTGGAGGAACTAAGAAAAAAAAGACGTTAATAGTTGATTAATTACAAAAAATTTCATGTACTCACAACTTGTCATTTTTTTAAAACAACTAACTTAAATACCATCTAATTATACTTTTAAATCTACACCTTTATTAAATACCGTAAGACATGAAACCTTAACCATACGAAAGATAAAACATAACTTTTACATATCTTGGTACCGCCACCTTACGTATAGATTGCCAAATGATATTCGTAGCCAATTGAAAACCTCATATATAACCTACGGACCAAAACTGTAATAACTCCCAACACCAGGGACTTCAGTGAATATTGTTCATCAATAAATAGCACCTGCACAAGCAGGAGTTTTAGTTCCATTTTTGTACCTCGAGTGTTCCCAATCAATATCTAATAGATGATGGAAGTGAGCGCGAGTATGACCGCAGTATGTGGCGGTGTCGCGGCGGTGGTGGCGGTGATGACGGTGGCGGTTTACGGGTGGAGGTTTTTCAATTGGGTGTGGTTACAACCAAAACGCATGGAAAAAAGCCTCAGAGAGCAAGGATTGACCGGAAATCCGTACAAGTTTTTATTCGGAGACTTGAAGGAGATGGTGCATATGGCAAATCAGGCCAAACTTAAACCAATCAAACTAACCGATAGTATTGTCCCACGTGTCATGCCCTTTTTCTATACATCTGCAAACGCTCATGGTACGTAACATATGTTTCTAAATTTTTTTCTAGACGGTTAGATATACATCGTTATATTCGTAAAGAAAATTGAATAATAAACATCTGGGTGTAAGTACAAGGCTGAGTTGCTAGAAATTATTTGTTAAAAGTTTAAATTGGGTTAAAGTTAAAGTTAAAGTTGAGTTGCTAGAAATTATTTGTTAAAATTTTAAATTACGTAAAACTTAAACGAGCTTTAGCTTAGATGTTAAATAATAAATTATACTAAGTTCAAGGTCGAGCAGATTTGTAAGCCTAACTAAAGCTTTATATAAAATAGTAAATTCATGTATTACACGTGTTAAATAAATAAAATATTAAAAAAATAAAAATTATTAATTATAAAATGATAGACTAAGACATAATATGATTAAAATTATGTATGAATAATGACTATAAATAATAAAACAATTATATGAAATCTTTAATTTTTGTTTTGTTTTTCAAAGATAAATTAAACATTTTATTTTAAAATAACGTTTTAAAAATATTTCATTTTTAACAATTTTCTTACTATAACTCATTATTTTAATTATTTTTGTTTTATAAAAAAATTACTTTAAAAAACTAATTTTAAAATATTACATAAAAATAGTTTTATTTTTAAAAAAAAACCTTTTTATAATGTAAAAATAAATAGATAATATTATTACTAATTAATATGATTATTTAATAAGAGAAAGAAACGGGAAAAGTTTGATTAAAACGAATATAGTGGTGACACGTGACACCCTCACTTACCCTTTTATCAGATTAGAAAGATAAATATAATATTTTTTTGTTAAAAATAATAATATTATAATATGATATATGTAATAGTTCATATACATAATTATTATAAAAACTAAATAAATCATGAAGTGGTAATATTTGTTGTTATTTATAACGTAGGTAGCATATTCTTTACATGGGTTGGACCACGACCTATGGTGCACATAAGAGACCCTCCATTAATACGACAAATATTAGCTAATTATAATCAATTTCAAAGGCCAAAAGGAGGGAATCCGTTTTCAAAGATGTTAGCAAAAGGAGTTGTAGATGCTGATGGAGATCAATGGGTCAAACACAGAAAGATCATCAACCCAGCATTTCATGTTGAGAAACTAAAGGTTCGATCTCGTGTTTCCATTTAAATCAATGGGTCGAACAAACTCGCCTTTGATTCGGATGTTTGTTTTTGTAGCATATGTTACCAGCATTTCACATTAGTTGCAGCGAGATGATAAGCAAATGGGAAGGAATAACAAAGGGAGGATCATGTGAAGTTGATGTTTATCCTTATTTGCAAACGATGACAAGTGATGCTATTTCGCGTACAGCATTTGGTAGCAGCTATGAAGAAGGAAGAAGGATATTTGAACTTCAAGTCGAACAAGCAAAGCTAGTTATAGAAGTTTCCCAATCAATGTATATTCCAGGATCGCGGTGAGTATTCTTCCCATTAGTCGTCTTTATTATGTGGCACCATTTACTTTTCGCTAAATAAAACTCGTCTAAAAGTTGTAGTTAAGCCTGGAAAAACAGATGAGTTGGGTCAGGTAACATGTTAGATCGAGTTAGGGCTAGAACGGGTCATTCTATAAAGGTATAAATTTGGTTCGGCTTAATGGGCTTTGACGAAAATTGGTTCTCTTGAAATGGCTCGTTTTAGGCGTTTTGGTCCAAAATTCACTCGATGTGTAGTTTTAGAAAAGCTAAATGAAGCAAATACTTTTATTTTACCAAAGTCAACCTATTGCTTGTAGAACAGTCTTAGTTCAAGTTGAGTAATATTATTCGACACATATGTCTGCTTTTATAGATTTTTGCCAACAAAAAGAAACAGAAGGATGAAAGAGATTGACCGACAAGTGAAGAGTTCAATAAGAAAAATTATTAATAAGCGTGTAAAAGCAAAAGAAGCAGGGGAAAGTGCTAAAGAAGACTTGTTGGGCTTATTGTTAGATTCAAATGAGAAAGTAATCAAGCAACAAGGGAATACCAATTTTGGACTTAGCATTGATGAAGTTATTGAAGAGTGCAAGCTCTTCTACTTTGCCGGACAAGAAACTACTGCAAATTTGCTTGTTTGGACGATGATTTTGTTGGGTCAACACATAAATTGGCAAGATCGCGCTAGGGATGAAGTTTTAAATGTGTTTGGAGACAAAAAACCAGATATCGATGGGTTAAGTCATTTAAAAACTGTAAGTCTATTATGGTATTCTTTGTATGACATGAGTACATGAGAGTTTATATTCATAAGTAAAAAGTGAAGCCGTTTATCAATTACCTGACCAATAACAAACACATAAGTAAAATATATGTCTTGCTTTGCAGATTAACATGATATTGCACGAGGTACTAAGGTTGTACCCACCCGGTGTAGGACTAGGACGGATGATTCATGAAGAAACTACAATAGGAGACTTAATATTACCATCCGGTTCACTCTTCATGTTGCACTTGATGCTTTTACATTACGATGCTGGTGCATGGGGTGATGATGTGAACGAGTTCAACCCGGAAAGATTTGCTGAAGGTGTGTTAAAGGCAACCAAGGGACAACCTTCATACATCCCATTTGGAGGGGGGCCACGTATATGTGTTGGACAAAATTTTGCTATGTTAGAAGCAAAACTCGCACTCGTTATGATTCTAAGACGTTTCTCCTTCAAGCTTTCACCGTCGTATTCGCATGCTCCACATACCATTATCACTTTGCAGCCTCAATTTGGAGCGCAGTTGATTTTGAGTGAACTTTGATGGTTATTATAGTCAAAATTAGCTACATATATACGTGTTTCGTTTTAATTTGTATTATTGTTTAATAGGTTTATTAGTAGTCTTTTAGTGCTTTATATAACTCACATTACTATGTTTTATCAAATAATTGCTATTTAAAATCTAGGTAATTTATATTTTTGGTATTTTTTACTATTTACTTCATTTATTTCATTTATTTCATAATTTCATGATATTTATATAACGGTTAGTTTCTTCTATGAGATTTGGAATTTACACCGACTTTGGTCATTTATTTACCACACAACAAAGAACAATTATATATTTACTATTTTCCGGACAAAACTAAATTGGATCAAGGCAAAAATTTAAATTCGATCAAAATACTAAAACTTTTCTCACATGGTTAAAGTGTCCCGAGTTAGATGTGCACAATCGGGTTTTTGGCCCAACTGATGAAACCGAGTCGGACTGGGTCAAACTCAAACACTATTTTTGGTGAAACCCAGTTCGGGTTTCAACTTGGCTTTTGAGGGAAAAAATTGGTTAGGTACGAAACAAGTTTGGGTTTGAAAGCGGGTTTTGTTCGGTCCTGTTTCGTTTCAAACGGTGTCAGTTTGGGTTACAAACCCATTTTAACATTAGGGTTCGGTTCGAGCCCAAGCAAGTATATACTAACCAAGTTTCATAATCCATTAAAGGTGGTTTTAAAATCAAGTTTGTTTCCAACCCGATTTTTTCCCTTCTATTCCGTTTGCCTAAACTAAAAGTAAACGTAATAACTAATAAGGTGCTGTTTGTTTCAGAAGAGGTAAAACGTCTGCAGTCTGCGGACCACATCTGCAGACATCTGCAGCAGAAGAGGTGGACCAAATGTCTGCAGTCTGCAAGAAAAAGACTGTTTGTTTTGTTTAACATCTGCAGAATCTGCAGCAGAAGAGGTGGACCAAATGTCTGCAGTCTGCAAGAAAAAGACTGTTTGTTTTGTTTAACATCTGCAGAATGCTGAAATATTCTGTAATTAAACTAAATTTATTTTTTAAACTTTAAAAACAACTAATACATTAATATATAAATAAAAGTCATAGAAATACATTAAAATATAAATAAAAGTCATACAACACTACAATAATATTCATAAAATCA